>BQNB010150282.1:0-16058 GCA_026074375.1 Tanacetum coccineum
TTTTGGCAGTTTGGGCCTTTTAAGTAATAAAAGGGACTTTGGGCTTTTTAAGCCTAAAAGGCTTATATGGTCTTCATATAATGTTTAAATGGGCTCACCCGGCGAATTAGAAAGGTACGGGTGGGCCCATTTAACATTTCTTTAGTTTCGTCTTTGACTTTGACCTTTGACTTTTGACTTCTCAGGTTTGACTTTGGTTAACTTTGACTTTTTGACGCTCTTCTATTCCGTGCTCGGTTTTATCCGTTTTGGCTTGATTTTTCGTTCTTTTGTCGGATATCCGTTTCCTGCACAATATAAGTGAAAACATACAAATACAATGTATTTTTGGTACGTTTTTGGTCATTTAAGTCCGGTTTTAATGGAAAATGGTATGTGTAATTAAGCACATACCAAAATCCCCCATACTAAACTATTGCCGTGTCCTCACGCAATGCCATAAGTAAACACTTAAGAAAACTAAGAATCTCAATCCCCCTCGACTAATTATATTGAAAAATAGCTAAAAATAGCTAAGTGTTCATCAAGGGGAATTAAAGAATCAATAGCTTTGAAAAGCCCCCTTTTTTACCATTTTTCAATATATACACTTATTCCTTCCAATATTTTTGTATTTTTCATTTTTCTTATTTTTTTGTACTTTTCTTTTTAAGCAACTAACTAACATGTTTGACTTTCGTTATTTTATAACTTTTAGGGATCATAGAACAAAAAACATTTCAATCCTAAAACGCCCCCAAAAAGGATAAATTTATTGTTCCCGACTTTTAACTTATTCCAAACCAAGCTTAAAACGAAATCACCGTTAAATATAAGTAAAGATGCTAACACTACTCATACTTGTACCTTGTGAAAATTTCCGCTCCCGGCAATTATTATATCTTAGGTGAATGTGCTTATTTCGAATTTCAACCATGGATCAACATTTTGTAAAATTTCTATGCTTCACGTTCCACCCGAGAATAATGAGTTTGAAGGCGAGATCATCCCATGTAGCGACTTTCGTCTCGACACATCCCAACCTTGCGGCTAAGTGACCAGGCTTTTGACACCCCACAGAGACTAGTATCGGGACTCACGGACCTTCGGTTTCAAAAAACTCTTGGGTTTCCCGTTTATACATAAAATCACAACTTAAAACAAAATAGTCTTAGTTCAAAAGCATATTTAAATTTAAGAAAAAGAGATTTTCCCTATATTTAAATGACCTTCCTAATTGTATTACTTTATGTAATATGGATAATTTGGATGTCGATTTCTCGGTGGCTGCGGTGTGGGACTCTATTCGTCCGAGGAGTATAGAGGTGGATTGGTTTCATGTGGTATGGTTTTCACACCATATTCCTCGTTATGCTATTCATCTATGGTTAGTAATTAAAAGGAAACTCAAGACTCATGATCTTTTAAGACCATGGGATTTATGTAACAATCATTACATGAACCAGCTTGTGTGTCCTCTTTGTGAAGTCCAACCAGATTCGCATGATCATTTATTTTTTGGTTGCCGGTTTTCTTCATGGGTTTGGGATAACTTGAAGCCGTTATTATGTATCCCAAATGTTCCTTCAGCCCTGGATGATATTGTGGCATTCCTTATTCCCGTGGCGAAGATGAAGTCAATTCGAAGTGTTGTTTGCAAGCTTGTTTTCTCTGCTGCGTGTTACTTCTTATGGCAAGAGCGGAATTATCGAATCTTTAAGAAGAAGAAGAGGTCGAAGGACAAGATCCTGGAGCTTATTAAGTCTAATGTTCGTCTTAAATTATTGACTTGCTCTTTTAAAAAGACGCCTAATGTTCAGATGCTAGCTCATATTTGGAAGTTGCCTAGTTCGCTTGTGAGACCTTCTCCTACTTTGGTGTAATGTGGAATACGTCCTATTTGGTGGTGTGGCAGCAGGCTACGTTTATTATCTTATGTAGGATAAAGTGGTTTTTTCCTATTGGATCTATTGTTAGTGTATATGTTGTTTAGCTTTTCTTAGGGCATGTCCTAAGTTGCTTTAGAGGTTGTTCAAGCTTAGCTTGAGGTTAATGTGGTACTTCAGCCACATTCCATTGTTCTAAACTGATTTTTTGGTGTAATATATTTTACCGGGGATGCTTTCCCTTTTACCCAAAAAAAAACTACACTTATGAACTCTTAAGATTTCCAACTAATCCTTGTTTAGCATCTGACTCATAATTAACTCTATCATTTTTTGTTCTTCGCAAATTTAAAATATTTAATAAAAAGATCCGCGAATGCTTAGTCTAAAAGTTAAGGAACAAGCTAGAGCTCAACACGCTCGATCGAGTCAAAATTTATTCTTATTCTACCCAGCAGGAAAGTCAAAATTTGTGACAAAACACTTATTTTATTTTTGATTTTTTTTTTGGTATTTTGGTGGTAAAAACAGGATTACGTAAAAACAACGGCTGCAGTCACAATCAAATCGATAGATCCCCCCCATACTAGAACCAAACATTGTCCTCAATGTTTTAAGAAGGGTCTCTACGTAAATCTAAAGCCGTTTATTAAGTATGCTGAAAGATAAACGTTAGTCGATAAGATTAGGATATTGGATTCCCATAATGAAGCTGAGGATTTGAAGCTCGAGTGAACGAAGTACAAAACCATGAGAACGAGAGGCTTCAAAATCTGGGGCAATCCTGGACAAGTAACACAAAACACAAAGCATGAAAAAGGAAGAGGCGAGCCTCTCTCACAACACACTTATTCGTTACTACTATATAATTATATTAGGATAAGCATGGGTTGCCACCCACGAAGCGCTTGTTTTAGGTCACTTAGCTTGACCCGATCCCCCTATACTTGATCTGGTCAAGAGGGATAGAAATGGAGAGACATAACATCCAAAACATGGATGTCCTCTCCATAAGAGCAAGGAAAAATCTCCATTGGACTTTCAAAAATTTTAATGACTTTGAAAGCTTTAGGGCTCCGATGAGATAATTCTGGGATAAGAGAAGTATGAACTCCTTTAGAAGTGAGAATCCCGGGGTTGAAAACTTTTTCCTCATTTTCGGATGAAAACGAGAGTAGAGTTTCAGACCCGGGAACTTCTTTGTGGAAAGGAAGTTCATAAAGAGGAGGATTAAAATCCTCAAGAATTAAAGAAGCATTAGATGAGGATAGCTTCTTTACATTCTTATCCGGTGTTACTCTAATAGTGACTTCAAAAAGGTTCTCATGAATGAGTATACCTGAATTAAATACTTTGTCCTCATTATTGGTTGAAGGCAAAGCATCAACCTCGGAAAAATCCTCATAGAGAACCGAGTCACACTTGGGGGAAGGAAGGAAATCACTTGATTTAGGGGGATCAAGTTCATCAATCAAAAGTTTAGACTCTTTGATTTTATCTACCTTGGAGTCAAATGGATCATCATAAACATTATCATTATCGGACTCAAGTTCAACAAGATTATCATCGACATCATCATATAATGGTGGAGATGAATAATCAAGAGTATGTTCATCGGTGAACATCTCGTGAATGGTATCAACAAGATCGTTATTAGGAGAATATCCGGGTAATGGATCATGGTTAAGAAAGTATTCTATCCCTCTAATAACGTCTTCCGGAGTCATGTCATCATTTCCTGTGAAAATGACTTAATAAGAGCGAGTTCATCGGTGAACTCCTCGAGTAAAAGGTCGACAGGATCATCATTTCCCGGTGGAAATGAATCACTTGCGAGATAAGATTCGAATTCTTCCCAAATTAAATCACTTTCTTCGAAGGAAGTCATTGTAAGGGAAGAAGAAGACTTGGTCACGGGTTCCGAAATCAGAGTGGGATTGCCACTCAATGGATTGATAACTTCAGGTGAAGTTAAATCGGTATGAGAAGAAAAAGTGGGATTGCCACTTTGATGATTTGTTATCTTTTCATTTGCAAACAAGTCCTCAAGATAATCTTTATGAGAGACATTGTTGGTAATTCTTTTCATTGCCAACAATCTTTTAGATATTCTTCGTGTGAATATTGTAGATATTTTTTCAATATGTTGATTGATTTCCTTTTTGGGTCTATTAGAATATCTTAAAGTGTCCATTTCTCATATTCAAGATCCCAATCTTTCGTCCCGTTAACGGAGAATCATTTCTTCTATCAGTGAACTGTCAACTCAAAGCACCGACTAGCGGTCCGTAAAGTCAAGAAAGGTACTTACCTAGATGAGGGGACGAGGATCGCTTTCATAATCAACGATGACGAAATCGGCAGGGAATGTAAACTTTCCAACTACATTGGAACAAAGAATCCTTCTTGCAATTCCAACCGGTGTATAAATTGTCCGGTTAGCTAGTTCAAGGGTCATGCGGGTAGAAATAAGCTCGGGTAAACCTAACTTTTTCCAAACCGAGAGTGGCATCAAGTTGATGTTAGCACCTAGATCGGCTAAGGCCTTGCACTTGAGCTCACTAAAACCACACGGAATGAGAAATTTCCCAGGGTCTCTAAGTTTCTCGATAATTCTGAGGATAGCTGCCTGAGCATTTTAAATTGAGGGGTGTATTTGCCAGCTCTAAAAGTTTCTACTTATTAGAAAGGAGACTTTTAAGCATCTTTTGGTATTTCGGGATAAGAATCAAAGCATCGCCAAGAGAGATATTGATGTGAAGTTGTTTGAACATTTGCCAAAATTTGTAAATTTGGACTTCATCTTTCTCTTGCCGTTTTTCTTGGTTCATTCTTGAAGGATAAGGGATATTGGGGTGAAGAGGATCCCTTTGGTACACCACATAATTCTTTAGAGAAGTAGGTTTAGCTTTTTGGACAAGAGGAGGTGGGACATTAATGGTAAACTCAGCGAGATCCGGGTCCGTTAAAGTCTCCTCTACACGTTCATCCTCCTCCGGATTAATGAATGGAGGAGGCATAGGAACGGAAGGTCCATCAAGAACAAGACCACTTCGGGTGGTAATGGCTTTCAATTCACCTCTCGAGTTAGCAACGGTGTTGCTAGGGAGAGATCCCGAACCCGATAGGTTGGAAGCGTGTTCATTGGAATAAGGCTGTGCCTAATGTTCTTAAGCTCATTAGTTTGGTTAGACATTGAAGCTTGAATCGAAGTTTGCATTTCATTTCTTAACTCATTTTTCACATTGTTAATTTGAGCTTGCATGGCTTTTATATTAACATCATTTATCTTCTTAATTTTCTCCAACTCACTTAAAGGGACAACTTGATTTTGTTGAGTTGGAGCTTGATAAGATGTATTTTGATTGAAATTGTTTCCTCGATTATATCCTTGAGGTTGGCTAAACCGGTTTTGATTATTTTGCACATTTGGTTGAGCAAAACCCGGTGGTCGAATTTGATTAGCCACACTCGGAGGACGATAACCGGAATTACCCTGATTGTAGTTAACCGCGGCTGCTGAAACGTATCCTTGAATATTATCCCGATATTCCGGGAAAGTGTTGCCATCGGCGGCGAGACACTGATAATAAGGATGAGCACCACCGCAAGTAACACAAATTTCCTCAACGGCTTTTACGGAAGCTGGAGGTGGGGTTGCTTGAAATTGTTTGAGAATAGCGGTCATGGCGGTAGTCACAGCACTTGTTTGCTGATTTACTGCATGAGTAAGTTTGGCTATCTCAGAGGAAGAAGAAGAATTAACATCACTTGATTTCACTTGAGAAACAATCGATTTGTTTCGTGAATTGCGGACCTTGGATTTGTTTTCGATAATCGTCAACACATCTCGAGTACTTCTTTCCAAAAGATTACCACCGGCGGCAGAATTCAAAGAATCTTGGTCGGTTGGGTTTAAGGCATTGTAGAAGGTATCAAGTTGATGCAATTCGGTAAAACCATGATGAGGGCATGCACGAAGGAGATCTTTGTAACGGTCCCATGCCTCATGAAACGATTCATCAAAACGTTGTTGAAAGGTGGAAATTTCATTTTGGAGATTTGTCATTCTTGAGGGAGGAAAGAATTCATTGATGAATTTAGAAACAAGATCTTCCCAAGTGAGAATAGAACGAGAGGGTTCTTTTTCGAGCCAACGACGAGCTGCCCCCGCAAGAGAGAATGGAAAAAGCATAAGCTTAATCGCTGAATTAGGCGCATCCTTGTATTTTATTGTGGAAGTTATTTTGTTAAACGAATGTGATCATGAGGATTGTCTTTCTCAAGTCCGAAGAATTGGTCTGAAGTCATCATATTAATAAGACTATGCTTGAGCTCAAAATACTTAGTAAGAATTGGTGGAACCACAATTCCCTCTGCATAACCCTCGGTGGGCACACGGAGCAATTCCGCCATAGTACGTTGATCGGCCATCGTATCTACGGGAGATTCTTCAAGAGAAAAAGGTTGCTTTGAACGTCTATGGTTATGACATTTCGGATTTTGAAGTAGTTGGATTAGGAGAAGATTCACCAACTAGATTCGACGAAGAGTGAGTGCGCATGCACTAAATACAAGAACAACACAATATTTTTGGTAACCGGATGTTAAAAGTCCACGGTAGCTCTTTAAACTACGCACAAGAGAGCGGAAGGAATTAGCACGCCGAAGCGATTTAAAAGCGTTCTTCCTTTTTAGGCGATGTTCCTTGGATCAATCCCGCCATATACCCTCCTTATAGTTTGTAATCCAAAGGTGAGCCGATTATAACGATTAACAACACGATTTGTTTTGTTGGTTTTTTAATTTTTTTGGTACTCTCAATACTTTAGAAAAAGTATTGTTGGTATTTTTAATTTTTATAATAAGAAGAAAATATTCACAAACGGAAAATGATAACTTCACGAGGAAGGGTCTTCAAAAACTAATCTTTAAACGAAACACGATAATCGTCTCACGACCTCCCCGGCAGCGGCGCCAAAAATTGACTCGTCCCTTTTAGTATATATATGTATAAATAATATAAATACGTAATAAGGATAAGATCAATAATAGAGAGATAAATATTCCGTAAGGCTTTTAAAGAGATTTCTTACTTTTATCCAAAGCAAAAACCCTAAAAAACCTTCCCGAGTTGTTTCTTAACGAGGCGTGAATTGAAAATCGGGATTAAGTTCGTGATCGCGTTTTTGAATGATTCAATGATTTTTGATTTGGGAATCTATTTCTACTAATAATATGCAAAAACAAATAAAAGAAACCCTAAAACGAAAGCAATTAAGGCTTAAAACCTAAAAACGAAGAAAAACGATAACAGGACCAAATCCCTTTAAAAACCAAATTTTACAAATTTAACCCTACGAAAGCAAAATTAATTTTTAAAAATCCTAAATGATAAAAGAAAATTAAAAAAAAATTATATTTTTTTGACTTTTATATTTTTTATTATGAATTAAAAATGGTTTTAGACTAAATTAAATATTAAAAATACTAAACGAATTATAAAAAATCTGGAAAAATCACAAAAATTACTTAACAATAAGCTAATCCTATGAAAAATACAACTGGTCAACAGCTTATCTAAATAAGCTAGAATTAAGCCGAAAAGGGCTTATAACTAAAATAGGCTAAAAAGGGCTTATCTAATAAATTTTGCAAACACATACCAGATAGCCCTACTGGTGCTGTGGTAGTGAGTGTGTGTTATAAATACGTTGGTTGAGTTGGTTGAGGTCCAGGGTTCGAGTCTTGTGCTCACCTTGGACTTCTCAACTCCTAATGTATTTTTATTTGCTAAACTTTTTTACAACTTTTTAGATAAGCAAATTTTAAGCAACTTTTGTAAAAAGACTTTTTATTAAAACCTCAAATAAGCAAATTAAGCCCTAAAGGGTTGATAAGCAAAACAGGGAAAACGTGTATAAAAATAACCAAGGTGGAGTAGTGACCAGATGGTCCTACTGGCACCATGGTTAGTGTGTGTTGGGTGTGAGACTTGTATGTGTGAAGGGGGGGGGGGGGGGTCCAGGGTTCGAATCCTTGGGACTCCCTTTTAGCTAAAACTTTTTTTTTCTTTTTTTAAAACATAAAGGACATACAAAAATAAGCAACTTTAAAAAAAAGAAGTTTGTACACAACTTAAAAATAATCCTGAAATAAGCAAAAGAAAAAGTGGCAGAATACTACTTTTACACTAAGCCTATGTTAAGCTAAATTGATTGGCTATTTAAGACTAAATAAGCTATTAACAGGCAAATAAGCTAAGACAGGCACTATCCTACACCTAATAAGCAAGTTTAAGCAAAACCTAAACTAAATAAGCCACAAAATAAGTAGAATTCTAAAAAGCACTTAAACACTTAAAATCTAAGTCATTTGAGCAAATAAGCTCAAAAGAGCTTATAACTTAGCAAATAAGCTACTAACTTAATCTATCTAACCTAATGATCAAAAGCAAACCATAAATAAGCACAATGAATAAGCAAATACTCTAAAATAAGCAAATAAGCTAAACAGCCAAAACCGCATACCAAACAGCCACAAGGGGACTTTTTGGGCTTATTTTTAAGCACCAAAATGGAACCTTATGGCTATAAGGTTCATATGAGCTTAAAGCTTATCCTAAGGGCTTTCTAGATTAGCAAAGAAAAATCAATTTGAAACTTAAATAAGCCATTAAAAAGCTAATAGAAAAGGGCAGTTCACACTTAGTGGCTACTTTTTTTTTGGTTTTTCTTAAAGAGCAACTAGGCTACTGCAGACCTCAAAATAAGCTAGAAAATAAGCTCCAATTTGAAAAATAAATTAAAACATATGGAGACTGACTTACAATGAGCTTATGCTTAAAAAATTTAGAAGCTAAAAACAATTTTAACTAATTCAAATCTAAAAATGAAAAAGGGACTTTTTAGACAAAAAAATGCTTGATACCTTGACAGAATTTGACCAGAACAAAGGTATGCTAAAAGGCAAACACTCTACTGCATTAGGACTCTAAAAACAACTCATAAACAAGCCTTAAAAGCTGTTTTAAAATTTTTAATCTAATAAGCCCTTTGAAAATGGTTATGTCACAACAATTTTAAAAAGCTTTTAGAAAATGCTTAAAAACAACTTTGAGACTTTGAAACTTTTGAAAGACAGCTTAAAGTGACTTAAGAAAGCTTGTTAAAGAATGCCAAGTGACCCACCAGATTTTTAAACTCTTTTGACCCACTTTCACCCCTTATGCCAAACACCCCTTTAAGTTTTTAAATTGTGTTTTTAAACTAATTTTAATGATTAAAGCAAGAAAGTTTTGAACACAAGTGATATCCAAGCAATGTTAAGCACAAATGAGCAGATTACAAACAAAAATATTTCCTTCTTTAATGATCTTCCAATCAATAATGTTTGGAGGCTTAGTAGCTAAAGGTATAGCATCAACTGCTACTTCCTCTTCATCAAGAATGACTTCCATCATACTTTGAAGCTTAGCGGTTTCCTGATTATCATCCACCTTTTGCTTCTTTGCATTCTCTTGTTCTAGCTCATTACCTGCTCTTTTTAAACTTTCTTCTTCTCTTGTCTCACTACCTTCTACCAATTTTGTATCTATGTCTACAAATGTATTTACCCTTTTCATAGCTTTCTTAAATTATTCTTGAACATTGGCAAAGGACTTGTTCTTCAAATCTTTAGGCTTCCATCCTGCCATGTTTTTCAGATAAGTAGTCATGATACTTCTTTGTTGAGCTTTGGTAGGTGGTTTGTTCCACTTTTCCTCTACGCTCTTAGCTACAAAGAATTTTCTTCTTTTCTCCAAGAGTTGTTGAAATAGTTTAGTCCTTTCTTCAATGGTCAACTCTTCTTGTTCTCTTGCTTGCAGTCTTTCAGCTAATAATTGATCAGCTTCAATCTTTGCCTGAATATCATTCCATTCTTCAATTAAGGCAACATTAGCTTCTTGTTCTTTCTCAGCTTTTTCTCTTGCAAGTCTTACTTCTTCTTCTTCTTTAGCCTGTAGCCTGTAGGCAAGCTCTTCATCAAGTCTTATCTGATCTTTCTTCTTTGTAGGCTTCTCAGGCTCTTCCATGATACCTTTACCTTTATCTTTTGATGGTAGTTGTTGAGGTCTTGTTCTTGTTGCAGAATCACTTTGCTCTTCTATCAAAACCCCTTTGACATTGGGCTTTGCACTTTTGATCTCTATTAAAGTCTGAGCAAGAGTCAATTCATCAGCAATTGTAGCTTCAGTTGGTCTAGCAGTACTAACCTCAACACTGGCAGTAGTAACTACTTCACCAGCAGTAGTAACTGGATCAGCAGTACTAACTTCCTTTTCAGCCATATTCTATCATGCAAACACTTCTTCATCATTAAGAATACCTGTATCAAACATTTCTTCATCATTAAACCTCCCCTGAGTCTCATCAACCAATGTAACCTCTGCATCTTTATCAATGTCGTCTATTTTCCTCCCCTGTTTGGATGCATCCTCCTGATCATCCAAACTAGCTTTATCAGAGGAAATTACTCTTGCAGATCTACCAATCTTGTATAATATTTTAAGCTTGTGAGTTCTTGACCCTCCTTTCTTCTCTAACTTCTTGATTCTCAGTTTCAAACTAGTAATCTCCTGAGCTTGAGTAGTCTTTGTATTCTCCAGGTCAATAACTCTCTGTTGTAGTTCCATCAATTCCTTAAGTTGCATACTATATTCACCACTGAGCAGTGGATCATTGGAATGTTTAGATACATTCTCCTCATTGATGGCCTCCTTTGCTACATTGGTTGTAGGACCACTAGGCTGAGGTACCTCAGTGTCCTTTCTCTTTAGCTTCCTAGATTTTTGTTTCTTTTGGGATTGAGATGTTGATGGTTGAGTAATGATAGGTGTGTGATGGGGATCAGTAAGATTTACTGAACCTTCACCCATTTCTTCTTGAGCTTGTACCATCATGGTTGGAAATAAGGGTGTAACTCTCCCAGAAAATCTTTTTCCTTCCCTATTCATGTTCCCAAAGATCTTCTTAGTATAAGAGGGGGTAACATGAATCCTTTTATGATGTGACATATACCTAACTTGTTGATTCACAAATACTTGTACAAATCTTGGATACATCCAAAATTTGTTCACATTATCCAGGTTCTTTACCATACTATTAAATATGTACTTTGAAAAGTTAAACTTTTGGTTTGTGGCTAAGCAGATAATTGCAGAAGCCATAGTGCTACTAAATTCATTCCATGCAGTAGTCTTAGCACTTAGGCATTGCAAAATAGTATAAATAAGAAATTTCCACTGTCGGGAAAAGAATGCCTTGTAAAAAGTAAGTTTCTAAGAAAGTTTCTCATACCCCATTAGTGTAAGCTGCTAAAAAATAGTAGCATTAGGTAGACAATCAGTACCTTTAGCATCTTCCAGTTGAAGATCTCTTCTTATAGTGGATTCAGTTATGATCACCTTCTTCCCATCTACTAGGGCTTGCAATTGTACTTCCCCATTAACCATTTTTGCTTTGACAGTATCCCAAAACTGTTTAATACATGAACTATAGATTGTAGGATTAACGGTTAAAGCATATTTGATAGGGTTTGCATTCAGAAAATCAACAATTTGCTCAAACCCTTCACTTTCAGCAGGTTTAGACAAAAACGCGACCAAATTATGAGTATAAGAAAACTTTAGATCCGACATTGTGATGGGTTTTGATAAAGAATGATGAAATTGAGTTAGGGTTTATGATTAGAGAGTATATGAAAGATTGAAATCGATTGAATAAGTGATTGAAACCTCTTAATCAAATTATTTATGAAAATACCCTCAACAGCATTAACGTTCACTAGCAGTTGTAAGTTTATGCCTAGCAGCATTAACTTTCAACAGCAGTTGTAAATTTATGCCTAGCAGCATTAACTTTGAGTTACCAGCATTAACTTTAATTCCATTTCAAACAGCTTTTCCATCATCAAATTAACATTTTGGCTTACAAAAACTCTTTATCTGTTTTTGATTTCTCTCAATTCTTTTTGCTCAGTTTTCTCTATGTCTATTTTTGCTTTCGCTCAATTCTTTTTGTCACTAAATCACTCTATCTGTTTTTATTTTACACATCTCTCTTTCTATTTTTTAGCTCACTATATCTCTCAATTCTTTTTCTCACTAAATCACTCTGTCTGTTTTTATTTCACACATCTCTCTTTCTATTTTTCAGCTCACTATATCTCTCAATTCTTTTTCACTAAATCACTCTGTCTGTTTTTATTTCACAAATCTCTTTCTATTTTTCACCTCATTATATCTCTTAATTTTTTTTCTCACTAAATCACTCTGTCTGTTTTTATTTCACACATCTCTCTTTCTATTTTTCAGCTCACTATATCTCTTAATTCTTTTTCTCACTAAATCACTATGTCTGTTTTTATTTCACACATCTCTCTTTCTATTTTTATTCTCACTAACTCTCTCAATTCTTACAGTATTAATTATACCAGCAGTATTAAGTATAACTAATAGTATTAACTTAGCAGTGTTAAATATAACTAGCAGCACTAATTATACTTAACAGCAGAAACTTGAAGTTAAGAGTACTAACTCAAATTCCATCCTTAGCAGCTTTTCCATTCATTTCCAAACATCCTTCCCTTAATCAAGACTTCAAAGATTAAGCATGCCAATACTAGCAATCAGATATTGAAATCTACTTACATCAAATGCTTTTGTAAGCAAATCTGCAACATTCTTGTCAGTATGAATCTTGATCATTTGAATTAGCTTCTTTTCATTGGAATCTCTAATAAAGTGATGTCTAATCTCAATGTGCTTTGTTTTTTAATGAAAAACAGGGTTCTTAACTATGCATATAGTACTGTTATTATCAATATAGATCTTTGTATGCATAAAGTTGTACCCAAAATCAAGCAATTGATTTTGAATCCAAAGCACTTGGCCACAGCAACCTGAAGCAGCTACATACTCAGCCTCTATTGTGGAATTAGAAACCATGGTCTGCTTCTTGCACTGCCATAAAATCAATCTACACCCAAGGAATTGACAACCTCATGTTGTGGACTTCCTATCCAAGCTTGCTCCAGCATAATCACTATCAGTGTATGCTACCAAATCAAAAGGTGAATCTTTTAGATACCAAAGGCCTAATTTAGGTTGACCTTTTAAGTATCTAAGAATTCCTTTCATAGCATGTAGATGTGACACTTTTGGGTTGACTTGATATCTTGCACAGGCACATACTGCAAACATAATATCAGGTCTTGAAGAAGTAAGACACATCAATGAACCAGTCATTGATCTATATAAATGAGCATCCACTTCTTCACCATCTTCATCCTTGAGCAAAGGCTTTTGAGTTTCCATAAGTGTGCTTGCTGTCTTGACATCAGTAAAACCAAATTTCTTCAAAATCTCAATCACATACTTTTCTTGACTGATAAAAATCCCATCTTCCTTCTGCTTTACTTGCAGTCCTAAGAAGAATGTGAGTTCACTCATAGAACTCATCTGAAACTTCTTATGCATCATCTTCTCAAACTCAGTGCATAATGATTTCTTTGTAGAGCAAAAAATGATATCATCTACATACACTCGAACTAACATAATATCACCTTTGTCTCTTCTGATAAACAAAGTCTTATCAATTGTTCCTCTTTGAAACCCATTGTCTAACATATATGTTGACAAGGTTTCATACCATGCTCTAGGAGCTTGATGCAGTCCATAAAGTGCCTTTTTCTACTTTGTATACTCTGTCAGGGAAGTCTGGATCTTCAAATCCTGGTGGTTGACAAACATAGACTTCCTCTTTAATCTTACCATAAAGAAAAGCACTCTTGACATCCATCTGGTACACCACAAAGTCTTTAAATGAGGCATAGGCTAATAATAGCCTAATTGCTTCAATTCTGGCAACAAGGGCAAATACTTCATAATAGTCAATCCCTTCTTCTTGTGTGTACCCTTGAGCAACCAATCTTGCTTTATTTTTAATCACAATTCCTCTTTCATCCTTTTTATTTCTGAAAACCCATTTAGTGCCAATAGCCCTTTTTTCATTAGGCAAATCCATTAAAGTCCAAACTTCTTGTAACTTGAATTATTGAAGCTCTTCTTGCATAGCCTCTATCCAGCTTAGATCATTCAATGCATGAATTACCTTTTTGGGTTCTTCTTGTGATAAAAAGCAAGCAAACAAGCAATTTTAAAGTCTTTATGGTTTGTTCTTTGCTGAACAGAACTAAACAAACCATGTTCTTCTAACTTCTTTGTCATTCTTCTTGTTTGAGGTGCTGAATTCAAGTCTCCATTAATTTGTTCAACTGGATGATCTTTATGTACTTTTGTAGTTGGAATAGGACTGATAGGCATAAATGTATCCAAATTGTTCATGTCAGCCTCTGCACCAACATCTTCATCATCATCTGAATAGATAATATCTTCCAATTCAGGCATATCTGGATCATTTGGAAGTTCAATGCTTGTTTTTCCACTAACAGCATTAACTTCATTTGTGCTAGCAGCATTAACATTGTTAGTGTTGTTAACATTATCATCTTGCTCTTGATCATCTCCTTCATCCTCTTTACATGGATCATCACCTTTTTTTCTTGGTTCCTCAGTAATCTTCTTTTCATCATCTCTTGAAGGTTTGAATCCAACATCAAGAGAACACTTTGAACTTTGAGAGAATGGTAGATTATCAATCCACATTGGTAGCAGAATGTAATCTTTGTCAGGTATATTGTCTCCATTCTAGCTTTACCTGCATCATCACATGCTTTTGAACCTGCATTATCATTAGACTGATTTCCTGCAATAACTGTGCTTTAATTCATTATTTTGTTAGGTGTCCATCAATATTAAAAGCCAATTAGGTCCACTTCCTACAATATTAGGTGTATTCTCACTAAACTGAACATGCAGGTTCTCTTTAACTATCCTAGTTCTACTGTTGAATACTCTAAATGCTTTACTCTTGATTAAGTACCCAATAAAGAATCCTTCATTAGCCTTACCATCAAACTTGCCTAAGTGATCTATGGTATTGAGAATTATAACAGAATACCCAAATGGTCTCATAAAGCTTAAAGTTTGGTTTTCTACCAAGAAAAAGTTCATAAGGGGTCTTGTTATGAGGCTTAGTTACTAATACCCAATTTTTCACATAGCAAGTAGTATTAACTGCTTCACCCCAAAAAGTAGTAGGTAGCTTAGAATCAGCTAACATTGTTCTAGCAACTAGTGTTCTATTTTTCCTCTCAGCTACTCCATTTTGTTAAGGAGTTCTAACTACACTAAATTCTCTCTTAATACCTTTTGTCTCACAAAACTGATTCATCTCCTTATTCTTGAATTCAGTTTCATTGTCACACCTAATTACCTTAACCCTTTGATCTATTAGATTTTCTACTCCAGTTATAAAGGACTTAAGTATGCCACTAGTCTCATCTTTAGTAGCTAGAAAGAAAACCTAAGTAAACCTACTGTAATCATCTGTGACAATTAGGCAATACATCTTTTTCATTAAGCTTTGTAAAAATGTTTGACCAAATAGATCCATGTGCAACATATGTAAAGGTTGGCTGATTGAACTTACTATCTTGGACTTACAAGAAGCTCTATGTTGCTTTCCATTTTGACAAGAAACACAGGTTTGATTATTTTCAAAAAGTTTTGAAGGTAAACCTCTTACAAGATTTCCCTTGACCAATTTATTCATAGTTTTGAAATTTATGTGTCCAAGCCTTCTATGCCAAAGATTAGATTCATCAAATGTGGCTTTTGCAAAGAGACACGTTAGACCTCTTTTAGGAATAATATTCTTTAAATCAATACTATACATATTGTCCTTTCTAGGAACTTTAAGTAAAACATGACTTTCATCAGTTAACTTAAAGTTTGGAGATAAAACAATACATTTAGTGTCATTAAAAAGAACATTATTCTATTTATCACAAATTTGTGAGACACTAAAGAGGTTAAACTTTAATTATCTTACAAAATACACATATTTAAAATCTAAATTACCAGTTTTGATTGTACCTCTGCCTGTTATTTTCCCTTCTTTGGGATTACCTCCAAAGGCAACATATCCTCTATCAATTTCTTCAAAGTCAGTAAGATAGGACATGTTCCCTGTCATGTGTCTTGAGCATCCACTATCAATCACTCCTTTATCCTATAAATATTGTTGTGGA
>BQNB010150283.1:0-13563 GCA_026074375.1 Tanacetum coccineum
GTAAGAAACCGGTTTCAAACCGGTTCAGGTTTTTGTCAAACCGGTTTTTCCTCCGTGTTGACCGAAACTGGTTCCTGTTTGACCCAAACCAAACCGATCTGGTTAACCGGTTTGCGCACGACTAAGTATAATAAGCTCGTATGGGGGTAATAATTTGACTTTTTCCCTATTTCTCCATAAAATAAAAACTACCATGAATCCCAATCATTCCAAAACTGTATACACTAATAAAAGACTCAACTTAGCAACCATGTACTCAAGCAAATAATTAACTGGGGTTTAACAAATTTGATAACAATAATGTACTAAAAAGAGTACATACAAGGAAGGCTAAGGCGATTTGGGTGTAACATTTAGTGGGGTGTAAATAATGTTCTTCATTAATAATTCTGAATCCACCAGAGAATTACAAGAACCGCAAAAAGGATAGGCTCGGAGGGGTGTACCAGGGGTATCTTGCACTAAAAATGAGATCATACCAAGGGTGTGGGGGTAGTTATATGATCGGGGTGATGATTATAACTATACAAAATACAGGCTAAAAACAAAGGTTTATCCTAATGCCTCTTATCACTTAGCAAATTCTAATCACACGAATGCAATCTCACTAGTGGTCTCGGGATGCATCTCTAAAACAAGTTCTAGAATTTAATATACTATCGGTACACTCTCATATAATTTTAACCGATACCAATGCTCCAGAAAAAGCGACAAAACCACATATGCACGATCAAATCCATGAACGGCGACATACATGATTGCTCATTCCTTAACTCGAGAAAGCTAAAGGTAAAAATTATCTAATCAACCAAGATGGGTGCTATGGATTTCTAAGATCCCTAGGGGAGAACCTCACATTTTAGGGGTGGTATTTTTTAGTGGTAGGGTTTTTATGCTAGTCATATAATTCTCTATCCAATGAGATGCTAATAGTACTAAGTTTCACCGGTATGTGCCATAAAAAAATTAAAAGTTGGGTCAAAATTACCTTCTATGCTATATTTCGGTATATTACTCATCATTTTAAGGACAAGCAAAGGCAAATAAAGGAATAGCTTCTAAGGCTTTATTCCCTCTACACTTATTTTGAACATTATCCCTAATGTTCTTAAAAGTACCCGAAAAACGAATAAAGGAAAAGAAAAAGGGAAAAGGGAAACTAGTACTCTCCTGGATATGCCCATAATAACGAAGAAGAAACAAATGATCTTGGCTAAATCATCATCCAAGAATCTTTCACATGAAACTCCTAAGAACTCCCGGGCTTCTTCTCATCAAATATAACCTGTAAATCAAAGAAAAGAAACAACTATAGCGTAAAATCGGCGGGAAAATAATATACAACGTCATAGATTAGGTTTTTGACACTACGAAAGCAATAAAGATAGGATTAACGTATTAATGTAATCGTGGTTTTCTACGAGTTTTAGGAAAATTACAAATTCTAGATGTTATCCCAAACACAACATAATAAGCAACCAATAAGCAACTAAGATCGAATAAGCCATAAGAAGAGTAGAAAGTAGATGTAAGAATATATTAGAAAGAAGAGAGAGTTTTGTAGGATTACACACACTAACCAAACACCTAGTATGGTAACCACCACCCTCTCCATGTGTGGAGAGGGTTCTATTTATAGTCCTTAAAGCCCTAGTGGCGTATGGACTATTGATCATGGGTCAGGCTTGGCTTGTGTTAGGATTTAGCCCAAAACATGGACAATATTAGCTTAAATTCTAAACCCGTTAATCCCGACAAGCCTATTACAATACAAGACTAATTATTACAAAGACGACCGACGATATTCTGTTTGATTTATATAAAAGTAAGGCTAACAATCTACCCCAATATTGAGGTTGACTTCTATCTACCCAATGTTGACATTCTTGTTGGAGGTTATCTTGATTTGATCTGACTCTTGAGCTTTGCCTTCATTGGTCTTGTCTTTGACTTTTCTTGTTTGTAACGAATTTGTTCATTCATGCTTTGTAATCTTGATCTTGAGCCTTCGTATTTTAACTTTGAGTTCTTGAGATCTTTGATCTTGCATCATCACTGGTATGCGTGTATAAGCACTAGTCAAATTTATATATGTATAGTATAAACCCCATGACAATTCTTTCCAAATTACTTCTCAAACAAGAGAAATTAAGAGGATAAAATCTCACTTAAGAAAACACAATACATATATTTTTAACCGGGAAGTATTTTCTTCTCGGGTCGTATCCCAACGAAGTCGTGAATTGAAATTAGGGAATAATTCGGATTCGAGTCAAGAATGGATAAATGGATTTTAAATTTTGAATTACACTACGAATATAATAGCACAATTAAACTATAAGAACAATTAAAGAATTAAAAATGTTTAACTATTACGAAAAATTAACAAACGTGAAGTAAAACGTGAGCTAAAACTGAAATTTAAAATCTAAGACACTACTTTTAACAAATTTTATACCTAAAAATCACAAATTTAAAAAGAAAATTTTAGGAAAAAGAATTAGAATTTTTTAACTATTTTTGAATTTTCTATGAATTTTTTAAAGAAAAATGAATTACTAAAATAAACTTTTTCTAAAAATTAACACTAAAATTCTATTTTTTATTTTTCAAAAATACTAGAGTGAAAAAGAAGATTATTACAAAAAGGAATTAAATTTTTCCAACTATTTTTCTATTTTCTATGAATTTCCTAAGAAAAAGAAATTACTTAAAAATCTATTTTAATTCCTAAAAAATACAAATTTAACTGGAAAAATAAAGAAAAATGATTTTTAACTACTAAAAATGTGCAGAAAATCAATGAAATAAAAATGCCCAATTTTTATATAGCAATTGAACCATAATTTTACTAATTAAAGTATAAACCCTAATTTTATTAAAACTAATTTTGAAAATATTAAAACTATTTTATTATACCTAAAAGACTAGGGTAGAAAATGAAAAGAATGAAAGTGAAGGATAGACGGGAAAAGTAATTGAAATTTACACTACAATGAAAACAGACAACCTTTAACTATCGAAAAAGTACAAAACAGACCCTACGATTTAGCTTATTCAAAAAATGAAAATTAGCAAAATCTTAAAACTACAAAGTTGAACCTGAGCTTATACACAACAACTTTAATAAAAGCACTTTGAACTTTTATCCACTAGATAAGCTAAAAATTAAGCATTCTAAACTGAACAACAGAAACTAAGGTTTTCCTAACTTTTTCAAACTTTGGCTTATATCTAGCTTATTATTCAATGAAAATTGAAACCAAAAGAAGCTAAATGAAGATTGTAATGTGTACTAGAGATGTCTAAAAAGAAATAAGCTACAAGTATACAAGATTAACAAGAAATTAGCTCTTAAAAAGCTAAGGTTTAAGCTTATTACTGAAATTGAGCTAATCTTAATAAGCTAACTAGCTTATTTCTAATTCCTAGATGCTAAAATTTTGGAAATAAGCTATTCTATGAACTTTGAATAAACCTAGATAAAAGGTTTTTGAAATGAACAACTAGAAAAGAGACATCTAAAAGAAATAAGCTAGTGATTTAAACTGTTGCTAATACCCCTTTTGCAAGATCATTTAAAACTAGACTAGAGCTTAAAAATGGAAGTTAAAAGATTATCTTTAAAAAGCTAATGGAGTACTATTAAGGTTCCTAAAGCTAAGTTCTATCTCCTAGTTAAAAGAGCTAAAGAGAAGCTTAAAAATATTAAGCAACAGCAGTATTAACTAAGTTAATACTGCTGCTATACTGATATACTTGGTAAACTTTAAGTGCAGGCCTAAATTCTAAAGTGAAAACTCTTAAACTCACTATCTAAATGTATATAATCCTACATTAACCAGTATTGAACCCTAGAATGCTAAAAATCACTAAACTCTAAAAACACTCAAACTCTTAAACTGCCCTGGTGCTAGGATCAACTTTTTAATCTCTAAAACTTGAAAATCAACAAACTAACTTGCAAAACCTGTTTAAAACTGTATAATATCACTTAACACAGCTGACTTATGCACATTTACACACTAAAGTTGACTTTAAGAGTCAATAACTCCTTAATCCAAACACTAGTTTATTCAAACTGTCTCAACTAATTTTTTCTTAAAATCTATTTTAAAGCTAAATCTGCCAAAACCTTATATCTACTCTAACTTTAACTAAGCCAATTGAGCTACTTAAGTTCTAAAAACTAAAGCTTATTAAAAGAAATAAGCTAGTTACTCAGCTAGCTTATTCTACTATATTGACATAATATAAAATATGAAATTTTAATGAATTCTAACTATAACAGCTGAAAATATTTGAATACCTATACTAACTAAACAATTTTGAACATGTTTAATCACACAAAAGAAACAATGCAATAAGCTACTAGAATAAGCTCCTAATGCTGAAATGAGATATGGAATGTGAAACCTGAAATTTGTAGTCTCAGAACTATCCACTCTTTCTGAATGAGTGGCTTTAAAACATAAACCTATATGGCTACCTTAGCCTCTAAACCAATGAGCTTAAAGCTCAATAAGCTTCTTTGAGCTTATTGCTCCTCATTGCTTCCAAATTTTATCAATATGAATTCAAATGAACAAAATTGAACACTAATAGACAAAAACAGTATTTAGAAGACTTTTTATAACATTTGAAAAACTTGAGAACTAGAGAAAACTCAATAAGCTAAAATGAGCTTATTACAAGCTTATTGACTTAAACTAGCTTATAACATGAAAACTTTAACACAAACTCAACTGAATTTGCTTTATTGCTTTTAAAAGAAAAGTACAAGAGAAGAAACAAGTAGTACAACTGAATTGAAAGATTAAAAAAACTAAATTCGACAAAATGAACAGTAAACAAAAACTAAAAAGAGAAAATTACAAAATAAACTGAACTAAAAACTCTCTCCAAAAAAAACTCACACTAACTACTCTTATTTATAGATGAGGATGAAGAGAAGATGAGAGCTTCTTCATTCCAAGCCCTTGGATCTTTTCTCTTTGAATTTAAGCCGTTGGATCTAATTGGTGAGGTGTTCAGACTAATAGGAAACTGCCACATGTGAAAATGACGTGAAATGGTAAATATACGAGGTGGATTTGTGTTGGGGAAACGTGAAAGAAGTGATTTCAAGAAGTGGGTTTGGTTCGGTTTTTGGCGGGAAAAGAAGTAGAGAAATGTTAGTAGAAAGAGTTGCCCGCGTGTGTTTGAAACTTTGGAGATATTGCACAAATAGTTCTTGCATTTCTTTTCAATCCGTGTAGTGTAAAATGACTTTGAAACTTTACACTTCTGGTCCTTGTAGTTTTTCTTAATCTCCTTTTTCCTCTTAATAAACCAACATTCTAACTTTTGACATCTTGGTCCTTGGACTTTCAAAAACACCAAATGAACCCGTGAACTTTTGAAAACTTTTCATTATTGATCCATTTGACTTCCATTGGGTCTTCATATAACTTTCTTCTCTTTTTTTCGGGTTGACCGGCTTTGATATCTTTCCTACATATCTCTCTCCCTTGTACTTGTCCTTTTTCCGTTTTTTTGTCGTTTTTTTTTGCTCTTTATTACTCTTTTTGACTTGATATCCTTTCCTGCACATTATAACACAAAAGCACACATATTTCCATCTTTTGGCATATTTTTGGCCTTTATTGGCGAAATCTGGTAAGTTTTTAGTATACAATTAACACATATCAATCACCTTGACTTGAAATCATCTTGAATTGACTTTACTTGTCAACTTGTACTTATAACCCGACATGCTCATACCTTGTCCTAGAAGCTTTCAACCTCCTCTTCTTCATCAAGGCTAACAATCTCTTCTATCGAATGTTTCTTTGGTTAACAATCTCTCCAGAAGATATTCTTGATTGACTTTGAAGGATCTATTGATGATTATGGAGTTCGAGATTAACAGAGTTGCGCATTGACATGAACTTAAGCTTTCCTGAATGATAACATTCTTGTTGCATTTAAGCTAAATGTATGACTTTTAAAGCTTGAGTATGAGCACGTGGTAATGAATCTGACTTTGCTGGAATGGGGCTGCAAACACTGACGTTTGTGCATGTATTTGAATGTTAGTAATAAACAGCAGATATGGATAAATATGGCTCTGTCATTCGTCGAGATTTGGTTGCAATAACCTCCGGTTCCATGAGGACCGACCTGTGATCAGGTATGTTCAATTTGGAAGAACCTCCTTGATAGGGTTTCCAGCTTGAAGCATAGGATCTTTTAATACAGGTGTATTAGATTCACCATGCGTTCATGTTCTCATTATCTGAACGTCTCAAAGGCAAGACAACACTATAAAGTGAATAAGATAGTTTTATCTTCTGATAAAGTCGTCAATTCATTTAATAGACCAAATCGATATCTAGTTATCACAAGCTTGATTCATATAAGAATCTACGAAGTCACCTACCGCAGTACTGTTTGATGATGACACTAAAAGGATTTCCATTCGTCACCGTGAATACTAAAGAGTATCATTCTGAATGTTTTGGCAACATCACAAGGATAATACATAGGACTCTTTGATACCAATTGTTATATATTGATGAACAAGTGTTATACATGAATTGTGTCCTAATGAGATTTATAATTTGATCTCTCTTAGCTCTAGACTCAATTTGTCCACTTTAGTTTTAGTAATCAGAGGCTAGAGCTGACTGCCACCTTTTCAATATCAACTAACTCAGAGTGAGAAAGTCAATAGATAATGTGTGTATCTTCGTGACAACTGAGACAAGTCTCTTTTGAGAGAAACTCAAATGGCTGGGAAGGGTTGTGCTTTGCATCACCGGGTCCATGACGGCTTTCTTCAATACCAACAATCATCTTTGTGATTTTAATAGATTATGTATTGACTCAGTTTCTGCCTAAGTTGTGTGGAGGGCTTCTTTCCTTTCACCCTTTATCCATATTTTTTTTAATTCTTCAACCCATTCAATGCTTACCAAGATGTCATCACTAACACCTTGTTTTGATTGTTCCAGTGTTAGCTCAACCTTTCGGCATTATTCTCTTATTCTTATTCGTCTCTAATCTTACATAAGTACTTCTAATCTAACTATAGAATGTCCATGGGTAGATCCCTCTAGTTCTGGTTGGATCATAAGACTTATACATAACCTTAACCACCTTATGACTTCATCGACGTCGTGAGTTAATTGGTTGTTGGGTATAGAGATCGAACCTTAACACCATTGAAAATCATTCAAAGTGTTTGATGGAAATCAAGACGTTTTAACACTTTGAGAGTTTCATTCTTTTGAAATGCCCCCCCCCCCCCCGCGCACACATGTGCATCGATATTCAAAATGATTTCGCACATGAAGGAAAGAGTTATGCACTTAGAGTCTTAAAGATCACATTATTCTAGATCACATTTTAATCATATTTTCTCCTCTTATTTAAAATACTAAATCTTTTAGTATTTAAAATACCAATTGATTAAAATTTTGAGATAATACATGAAAAGTTCATGGGAGAAAATGTTTCTTAGCATGAATGTCACATCCCAATCTTGAAGGTCATTACCAAATCAAAACTTATGAAAATATACTTTTTAATTATTTGTGGAGTCACTTTTGGGAGGTCATTCTATTTTTAGCGTTTAACGCTTATTTTCCTAGGAACCCTAGTTATACGAACGCACCTTTGACCTAACGATCCTAGTTAACGGTCATAACGACCAAGGATATGCTCAAATAACATTATAACAATGTCAAAACACATGGGAAAACATAATTTAACAAAATCATAAATTATCCTAAAAATTACGTTTTTACGACACTTTACGTATTTACCGAATGTACATAGCTATACCAATTTGACTTACTATATTTATACAACATAATACACAAGTATTTTTACAAATAAAACAAGTAAAATCCTTCCCCATATCAACCCAAAACTGACCAACACCCCCCCCCCCCAATCAACCAATGAGATCATATGCAAGATTTAACACCATCAAACCATCTTAATACACTACATTATCTAATCTAGCCTAAAACAAAAAAAACTTCTCCCCCTTGGATCTCTTGTTGATGTCGTGACACATCCACCCTCATAACACCATCATTGTCAATTTTTAGAAGCAAGATCAAAGGTAAAAATTATGGTACAAGATGACTTGTATGTCACTTGTTCTAAAACACTTCAAAAATGGGGTTTTCTTGACTTTTCTTGCATATTGATGCATACTTTGGTAAAATATTTATGGGTAAATTATTTTCTTGGTAGAAAAATCTTAAATGAGTAATGATAATGTACAAAAACATGGTTGGTTCATTTATTTTTGCTTCTAGATCTATGCAAGAAAAGTGACAAAAAGTCTTGATTTTTAAAAGTTATGATACATCTTGTAAGTTTTGTGTAAAAGAGCCTTTTGATCTATGAACCCACTGAGATTTTTGGATTAAAATGAAGTTAATACTTGTATAATATGATTGTGCGAGTTGATTGGGTCATTTTTGCATTTCGGATTAGTGGTTTGACTTGTTTAGTCAAAGGGAAATTTCAATCAGCCCTCAACTTTATTTTTGTATCATATTGATTGGAGCATAAGTTGATGATAAATAAATGTTTTGACAAGTACTTTGAGTCTAGTTCCCAAAAATGTAAGCTTTGTAAAAATATTAGGTCGTCTGGTTAGTGAAAGTTGCAAAATGGTGAAAGGTTTCAAACCTGCCCGAAATCTCTTTTCAAGCCTTGTACTAAAATGACCATAAATCATAAACCACGATAACGTATCATTGAAAACTGATTATGGGAGATATTGTAAGGTTTGTTTAAGATTTTCAAATTGGCCTAACACATAATAACCTTAGAATTAGACCTTCTGATAATTAGAAAAACTTTTATAAGACCAGATTTTGGCCATTTTTGGAGTCGGTATAAAGGTCCAGTTATAAGTCCATAAGAAATTTAAAGGAAAATCATGACCGCACCAAAAACATGGAATTTTGACCGGGAGCAGTAACTTGACCAAAAACTTTGGTTAACTTTGGTCAAATAAATCCTTAAGTTACGGGAAATCAGGGCAAATTAGTAGAACATGGAGCTTTGTGATAAAAGTGGTCTACTTTGAAACGTATTAACACAAGATCTTAACAAATGAACCTTAATATTGTCTGAGCATATCGTATAGGATCTAATTAGGTATATTTACTTGTCTTAGGTTGCGAGTAAAAGGTTGCGTATTCATTTGGGTTGCCTACTTAGTGTGGTTTGTCGAGAAGTCCTATTATCATTCTAACTTCTAAGGTGAGTTTCTCACAGCCCCTTGATGTGTGTTTTCTACAAGCTTTAAATTTATAATAACTAGAAATACCAATTTTGACTAAAAACACAACATTCGGGCAAGTATACCCTATTCGAGTGTAATATAGTATTGGGTAAGTCCAGGTCGTTCCACGGGATTTGTAGCAATTCACAGATTGTTTATCAAGTAACAAAGCTAATTGATTGTCACGGATCAAATAGCCAAAACGTGTGTATAAATAAACAAGAAACAAGACATGATCCACATAACATAATAGATATAGATAGAGCAAGACTTTATATAAACAAAGCATACAAGTCATATATGATGGGTAATCATAATAACAAGCATATCAACCAATGATAACATAAAATCCTTTCGGCCTATATACTACATCATCACTAGTGCATTAAGAGTGGTTTATATCAAATATGCATATATATGAATTCCTCCCAACCCGGTCGGTCAACAAAAGGAAAGTTCTTAAACATTATTTTACTTGGTTTATTTATCAATTTACCACATAATTCTCACAAGCATGATATTGATTCATATGGCCAACATGATTCAAAATATATCAAGGCAATTAATCCTTTCGGCCTATTTCAATTGCAAGATATATCAAAAGATAAACAATGATCCAAGTAAAATAACATCGAATTCATAAACATGTATATTCATAAATCATAGCAAAATCATCCAAATATTATTCATGTTTCACATATAAGAAGCAAAGTAACAATACCAATATTTCGACTACAACAACAATCAACCCAAAACTAGTAGTTCCATGATCAACCAACAACCAAATGCTACTAAAATAACTCGGAATATACTATGTAACTTCTGGAAATCCGCAACATATCACCAAATGGTGTGTCTGGTAAAAAGGTTTATGGTAATGTCTTAAAAATTTGGTTGAAACCTCCAAGAATCATAGTGATAATTTAAAGTTATAGAAATGGATGGTATATTGATCTATATATGTTGTAGGTAACTTCTGGAAATATGTTTTTTAATGTGGTTTATGGTTGAGAGTGGTGGTGGCATGGTGGTTTAGAGGGGTGTGTGGATCATTGGGTCCAAAGACCCTCACCACCCCTTCCTCTTCTCCAAAGGCTATAGAGATTGTGTGTGTAAGATAGAAGTTTTTGTGTGAGATGTGTGTGATATGAGAGGTAAAAAGTGGCTTATATAAGGCTTCCGAGGCCAAAGTGCGCCCTACTTGCATAAAAGTGCGCAGCACTTTGTGAGTTAATGCACTTAGCATTGAATTGCATTTAATTCTCTTAAATTTCAGTTCTGATGGAAAAGTGCGCCGCACTTATTTCAAAGTGCGCCACACTTTGGGTCGTTTTAGCAGATGGCCTTTTCCGAAGTTGTAGATAATTGAATTCTATTTCCGTAGCCACTTGAATCAACTAAAACGGAGTTCGTATGACCAAGTTATGGCCAAAACAGTGAATAGGTGTCGGGAAGCATTCAGCTTGAGTTATTTCTTCATTTAAGCTTCAAATCTTAGTGTTTTCTTCCGTTTTCTTCCACGACACATTCCAAGAACTTATAATGACAGATATACTCTATTCTATACCAAAAGTTATTATATTTAACCAATTTATATATATAAAATCATTGATAACGCGTATAGAAACATGTATAATATGAGCGTTATCAAATCCCCCCCACACTTAAAACTTTGATTGCCCTCAAGCAAATCTAAGAAAAAAAATTTAAAAACAAGGTCCTAGGTGACAAGACAAGAAAATTTTTACTTTATTATATATTTTTTTAAATTTTGATATTTTTTATTTTTAATTAAAAAAAATTATTGGGTGTGAAATTTTCAAAAATATTTTTGGTTTATATATCAAATAAGTGCAAAAAAAATATAAGCGTAAGTCTTGCCACCCCCCCCCCCCCCCCAACACTCAAGGGTTTTGGGTGCTTTGCCTCAAGCAAAATAATGAAAAATAATAAGCTTTATAAAACAAATATAGAATTTATGAAAATATTTTATGATTTTAATATATGAAAACAGAGATGTTTGACAATACCCAATGATCTTCAAGCTGTAATAACATGACTAAGCACCTCACGAATAAGGAAAAGTATAGTCACTCAAACACTCGTATGTGATGTAATATAGGGTCAAAGGAAATCACACTCAACTGCTCAGACATGATTCATTAAGTTACCATAGGCTTGTACAAGAAACAAAACTGCACCGACATGGCTTAAGCACCAGGTATATTATCAAAAGAGGACTTTTATTCGGGTAGTAACGTTAGGCTAAGGGTTCAATAGAGGGAATGATAATGAAGGCATGAGAAATATATACTGAAAATAGTTTAATGTCGATAAGTCCAAAGAAACCCTGTTGTCCTAGTTAGCACAATTCCATAAACCTGTGAGGCATCGAACAACTCAACCTCTCATCAATATATCCGGCACATATCATAATATATCAATACGTCACAAATGCCAACAACAATCCAACTCTTACTTTTTTTCTCATTTTTTTTTCATAACTAACAATTTCCCCACACTTAGTATAAGTGTGCACCACAAAAATTCAAAACACAAAGCGTGCACTCTTCATCTTCGTTAGAATGGTACAACCCTCATAACAAAGCACGAGCAAACTATGAGCAAAAATCAACCAATCATACAAAGCAACCAGCAACCAACCATAGGGACTTTCGACGAGGGGTAAGGCTAGGCTAAAGGTTATTTTATGTATATGTATTATTTTATACTGATGAGAAAGATGAATAAAAGGCTCAACGGGTTTAAACATAGGGGTATCTATCACAAAGATGAGTTCTACATAAGGTTTTATTGGTGTTTAGCTGATCATGTAATATAGCTAAAAAAAAATATGTATTAAAGGAATGCTATTTGGGTTAAATCAATTTGCCATCTTTATCACTTAAAAATACCTTTATCACGCGAACGTGATCTCACTGCGGTCTCGTAATGATTAAGCACAAGTTCTAAAATCAATAAACCACCGGCACACTCATACAATTTTTAATCCGATACCAATGCTCCTAGAAAAGGCGACAAAACTAACAAATACCAGCCTAACGACGAAGAGACACTTGAAGCTGCATTCAAACCTTAACTCGAGAAAGCTAAAGGTAAAAATTATTTCCAAAAGATTTAAAGGCGAACCTCACATTTTTTGGAGTAATGGGTATAAATACGCAAGTAATGTCATCGATCCCGAGTCGGATCTGCTCTATCAATCAGGACACATCTAAGGCTTCAAAAACTTTATTTTTTAACTACGTTTTATTCTAATATATTAACCTAAGTGACAAAAAAAATTAAAAACAAGATTAGATTTTTAGATTACCAAGGGCGAACAGTCAATTTTTTCAATTCATTTTCCCCCACACTTTAAGTTGAGCAATATGCGTAATTATAATTTAACTTAAAAGTAGGACAAGCGGAAAAAAATAAATATAAGAGAAACGAGACTTCCTAGGGCTCTTAAGTGCTCGGTTGAATTCTGAAAGATGCGGCGCAAAACAGAACGCCATCACAATCATGTGAATTCAACAACATATAATATAGTAATCCAAATGTATCAGTCCCCAAGTGATAAGTTATCACCACCAATCCAAGCTCCACCTGTTTTATTTATCTGCAAAATAAATCTATAAAAACCATAAAATACTAAAGCGCACTTTCGAAGGCAACACGGTTGCATTTAGCGTATGCAACAAGCCTTTAAACCCCTCGGTGTCCCGAGTGGACGAGTTTTAGTCTCGTGAGAGTTTTGAGCGAACACACCCACAAAGTTAAAACATTATTTTGTTTGTTTTATAGAAATCAAGGTATGGCGCGCATTGTACTTCGAAGACTGCTAATTTTTTAGTTTTGTATATTTATATATTTTTTATTTAGAGGTTTATTATTTATTATTATTATTATTATTATTATTTATTATTTTATTTTTTTTACTATAAATCACTTTATTAAGAAACTCAAGAGATTTACAATAAATTAGAGGGGAGCCGCGATACTATCTGCGATATTGCTATTATTATTATTGTTATTATTATTATTATTATTATTATTATTATTAAGAAACTCAAGAGATTTACAAAAAGTTAGAGGAAAGCCGAGATACTATCTAGGCCCTCACTCATTTAGCAATAGCAAAACTGATCCTATTAAATATATGAACAGCAGCACGTGCTCCAATGTCGTGAGCCATGGAGAACTTCTGGATCCGCTTCAACAAAGTGGCGTCCTCCTCTAATTCCCCTAAAGAAGAGAAAGAAAAG
>BQNB010150284.1:0-16057 GCA_026074375.1 Tanacetum coccineum
ACTTTAATCTTGATGACATTTGATCTTTTGAAAAGGGATAGGAGCTAATTATTGCGTTCTTAACCGTTACGCTTTATTTTTGGATTAATAAGTATCGAAATAAAAGTCTTAAAGAGCCTTCGAGTATATGACTTAAATAAAATCGTGAGATACAAAATTAGAAAATAAGGGAGGAAAAGTAAGTACACAATTAGTATTTATGAGTAGTGTTAGTGTCATGACTTGTAATTGACAATGATCTTGTTTTTAAGCTTAGTATGGAAAAGTGAAAGTTGGGGACGATGAATTTATTTTGTGATCCTAAATAAAATAAAAAAATGAAATGAAAAATATAATGTTATGAAGTGATGGAAAATTATAAAAAAAGTAAAAAATAAAAAATATTGAAAAAGGAAAAACGGGGCGTTTCTTAACTTTTGATTTCTTAATTCCTTTAGATGAGCACTTTGCTACTTTTCAAAGTGATTAGTATCAAAGGTAATTTCTCGACAAGGAAGTTAAAAAATAAAAGATATATTAACTAAAAATAATATGATTAATTTAACTAAAAGAGGATGCATAATACATATATTTGATAATATATGGATTAAATAGTTCGATGTAAATGAAAAGGGATTTGCAAGATATTATGAAAATGTTTATCTGGATCGCTTTACTAGAAAAAAAAGATTCTCGTAAAAACGGATATAATAGAGAACAGTTACGATTTATATCCTAATACAAAAAAAGAAACTAAGATTGCATTAATAAGATTAAAACTTTCACTAGAATATCTCTGAAATAATCTTAGAACTAACTATAACAAGACAAAATAAAGTATATAAAAAAAGACTAGGGGAATGACGGAAGAATGGAAAAAAGAAAAGTACTATAATATGCCTTAAACTCAACATTTGGATAAAACGGACATATATAAAGAATTAAATATGATTCTAGAAAGCAGAACGAATGGAATTAATGCTCTATAATCAATAAGTACAACGAAAAATATTTCTTAAGATAAATAAAGGAAGTGATTTTACTTTATAAATATTCTGAAAGAACATGGAAAAGTACAGACATTGAATTAAATATTTTAAAAATTTGTTGCCAAGAAAATTGGAAGATTATTATTATTAGAAAGGATAAGCTATTCGTTAAAAATATCGATTCATTATCAATTAATTTTGGATACATAGGAATGATAAAAGACTAATTTAAATTTGACTAATTAAGTTGATAAAGATAAATAAAGTAGAGGATTGCGAGTTAATATGAATAAAATTACTTAAGATAAAATTATTATATTTATAGGAAGGATTCGTAATAAAGAGTGTATAAAGAAGAGTAAGTCACACGAGAGTAGATTGATGATTTGTTCAAAGATAGAGTATTGTTGGAGGTTAGTTTTATTAGTATGAGACTAATATAAAGTGGGGACCCGAAACTTTTTAAGGAGAATTAAATAATAATAATGATTTTAATTAAAAATATTCAGAATAGGAATAATGAATCGGGTATTATGAGATAAACTTTTTCAAATAAAGTTTACTTATAAAAAAGATAGTCCCCCCCCCCCCCTCCCCCCCAATAAAAGTTATTATTGACTGTATATTATTACACTTTATAACATCTTGCTAGAAAACGATAATAAAATATATTACTTGGTAGTTGATGGTGTATGTTTTTTCTTGTGTTATTGTCAGTTTGTTTGTTTGTGGGGATCGTTTATGTGATTTCAGGGTTAGTGTTGATTTATTTGTTTTTGTAAAAGGAGGTAGTATTATGATTGTAAATTTTGATTGTTGCACGTTTTTATTTTTTACTACTTATGTTTAGGGGATAGTAGCTTTTTTTTTAGGTTGGTCAGAGCTAGGGTGGTTGGAGGTTTTTTTTGTTATTGTTTTTTTTTTTGGTTTTTGACTTTTTTGTGGATGATGTATAGTGTTGTCTTGTTCAGTTTTTTTTGTGGAGGTATTGTGGTGGGTAGTTACTTTTCTTGATGTGATTGTTTCTATTGGGTGGTAAGGTTTTATTTTGTTTTTTGTTGAAGGTTGTGTTTTGTTATTTTTGTGTTTATTTATGTTTTTTCGTATAGTCAGTTTGTATTGAATTAAGAAATTCGGAAGATTATTTTGGAGTTCTTGGTTAAAGTGTAGTATTGTTGTTTCTGCTAGGTTTGTTCTTTTGTTTTTCTTTTGTTTTCATTTATTTATAAATTATAAATATTAAGGAAAAAATGAATTGGAAATAATGTGTGTATTTGTTAAGACTAGACTTTTAGAGGGATTTTTAAAATTAATTAAATGGAAATAAATATCTTAAATGGTGAAGAAACAGGGATAAATATATAATGGATTAGTTACCATAGTAAGATTTAGCGGTTGGTTCTGTTGTCGTTGTTTTTTAATGTTGATTTGTTTTTTTGGTGTTGGGTTTGGTAGTTGTGGGGTTTTGTTATGGTTTGGTGTTTATTTATGTGGGTGTATTTTTTGAGATGAGTGTGTGGTTGTTGTGTTTTTTGCGTTGTTGGGGGGGTTGTTCTGTTTGTTTTTAGTGATAGTTAATTAACCTGCAAAAGTTATTTATTTTATTTGATTTTGTTATTTTATTTGCTTTGGTTGAGTGGAGTGGTTTTTATTAGTGTTTTTGTTTTTTTTTAGTATTTTGTATAATTGTTTGTTGGGTTGATTGATTGTGGGTTTTGGAGTTTTTTTGTAGTATGTTGATGTTGGTGTTTTTTGTGAGGAGTGTTTGTCTGAGTGTAATTGTTGATTTATTATTCATAATTTGGAGACAAAGGCTATTATTTATTTTGGTTCTTTTTTGTGTTTTTGTAGGGAGTCTTATTGTTGGGGGCTTGGTTGATATAGTTGGTTGGGTTGTTTGTTTTTGTGGTTTTTGGTTTTGTTGTTGTTGCTTTTGTTGTGTTTTTTGGTTGGGGTTTTTTGTATGTGTTTTGTGGTTAGAAGTTTTTGTTTTTTGGGGGTTTTTTTTTATTTTCGAGGATTTTGTCGTTGTGGTTAGGCTTATTACTTTTTTGGGTTATAGATTGGGGGTTTGTTTTGGTTCATTGGTGGTTTTAAGGCGGTTAGTTGATGATGTTTGAGTGTGGTAAGGGGTGGGATGATTGTGATGCTTGTTTTGATTTGTGGATTTGGGGGGTATGTGTTTTTGGGTGTTTGTATGGTGTGGTTAGGATGGGTTTTCGGAATCGATTTATATAGTTGTTGGTGTTTTTTGGGGCGGTTGGTGGGGTATATTTGTAATTCGGTTAGTGGGTTGTATGGGTAGTTTTTTTTTGTGTTGTTGTTGTTGAGAAAGTAAGAGATTATTTGAATAAAGTCAAATTAAGGGAAGATATCGGAACCGGAATAATTTGATTTGGGATTATTAGCGGGATAATATGAAAGTATTCGGAATCTAGCGTGTATGGAAGAGATTTATAGTAGGTTTGGTGGTGAACTGAGTGATGGATGGGGGGATGTGTGGGTCAAAAGAGTACTAGATATTTTGTGACATATGGAGAGTGGAGAATAGAGGTTTAAGTATAAAAGATTGGAAGGTTATAGTTACGTGTTGTTGTAGTGGGAGTGAACTTGAGGTGCGTATTATATTCTGATAATAAAAAGACGAATTAAGCTGATGTTTCTGATAGAATTACGAATTAGAATTGTGAAACGGATTTTTATCAAAGAGATATGGGTTCATATGAAATGATCACTGAGGGTGGAAGTAGAAATTCCCGTTTTGGACTTTTATACGGCATACTAAATAGAAAGGTATTGATTTTTTTGCAGATTGAGTAATTAGGATATTAAAAAATAAGGAAGTAGTTGATGATTGGTAAGGATGGATATTTTTATGTTGGCCCTTGGCTATTAATAATTGAAAAAATATCTTCGGCGAGAAAGATTTCAAAGTAATGAGTTTTATGGATCGTTTTAATATATGGTATCGAACTTGATATCTTTTGATAAAATTGATTTATTATATGAATACATATTCAGCAATCTTTTAAGTGATAGTGTAATTGGTTCTCTTGGATTTTATTGAGAGAGAGTGTGTTTTGCAGGTTGGGTGGGTTAGTAGGTGATGGTTGATATGATAGAATGAATTTGTTATAGACGAATATATGGTGTATGTAATGAGGGGATTTTTGAGGGGTGATTCTTTGGCGCGTGATGATGATACAATATCTGTTGGAGTGGGCGGCTAAGGTTTAATTTTAGTTGTATTAAGACGTTATTTGATCTTTAAATAATTAGTACGATGTTTTCTTAGTTTTTATTAATTTTTACTGTGTAATTTTTTAATTTATCAATTTCATTTAATGATATAACTAACATTAGTAATATTGTTTATAAATGTAATATATTTGTGAAAAAATTTTAACTTGGTATTCAGTAGAACTTTTATCTTTTAGATAATCATAATTAGTATATCATATTTTAATCGAATTGTAATTTTAATCAAAATAAATCGGATAAACTTTTTCTTATTGATATGGATCTTATTGGAAGTAGTTGCATGTTATTAATTATTTTATGAAATCGTAGTGCGTTTATCATTATCAGTTTAGGAGATAAGTTTAAATGTATATGAAGATGAGTTTTAATTTTTAAAGTTGGGTTTAATAAACTAATTGATCTTTAAAATAAACCCTATTGTTTATAGTGACTTGTAAAGTTTTATGAGTGTGCCGATTATAGTTGCCTACAATGATAAAAAATCGAGTATAAAAAGAATATATATGTATATTTCATGTTTGAAGATAACTTAGGAAATTCTATCTTAAAAAAAAAAAGAAAAAAAGAATAGAAACCAATGTCGTTATGAAAGTGCATGATTCAATAATATTTTGAAATTAGCTAAAACGTAATGAATTTAAGTTTTGTAGAGATCTTTATAGATTCCAGGATTGAATTTCGCTCTAAATAAGTTTTAATATTTGGTTATTATTTATAACATGCTCTTACGTTAATGATCAAACTTATATTTATCCTTTAATTTAGAATTTCGTTTAAGTTGGATTTAAGAATTTATACATTAGAAAAATAGACTTTATTTGTACAAATAATTGGGGAAGTTTACTATTCGGGGATGATTTGATTACTCATACTCGTAATGTATATTTTCATAATTGATTTTAAGAATGGGTAGACCTAGCTCCAAGTAGAAGTTATGAAGAATTTGTTTAACCGAGCAGCTATAGAACAATGTATTGAACGGGACTATTATTATTCTAGTAGTAATATGTAGTAAGAATTATAAATTTCATAAGTATTTCTTTATAGTTTATTAATATGAGCGTGCAATTTGTAGGGTAAAAATTTATGATAACAGTTAGTTGTTAGGTATAAATAAAAATATCCTATTGGTGTTGATTGAGTTTTATGAAGTTACGGATTTTGAAAGTTTTTATAGTATGAATTGTTTGGTTTACATAGAATTAGATAATAGAGGCGTAAGTGTAGTTTTGGATGTTTTATTTTGTATATTCATATGTGATTTATTAGTGGATATTTAGTTTTTTTTTAGTTGTCTGTAGATGTTTGCCTACTGTGAGAGGTTTTTTTGTATTTTACATTTTGATAAACAATTGTTACAAATTTTCCCTTTTTAATTTAGCAAATTCTTAAGATCGTATAGTAAGTTGGAGTCATATGATTATTTTGGACTGGAATTATATTAATAATATTAATGAATCTTGGTGGAGAACTGATAACGACAGATATTGGGCTGTTATGTGAAGGATAGAACTAAGTTTGAATAGTTGTTGTATATTTGGGTATATTTTGAGAGTACTCTTTGATAAGGAGGTGAGCTGTGTGGTGGGTTCTAGAATAGATTTTATTGAAAATTACAATCGATGATGATTCTCTTTAGGGTTAAGGGACTTAATGAGAAACAATTCTATTCTTAAATATTTTATAAATAGCTTGTTCAAGTTTATTTAGGTCCGTAGAGTTTATTATAAGAGATTGCACTTAAAGAAGTTATTATAATGAAAATATGAAATGGATTCTAATAGACAGTTATACTGTTATGTCATGACATATTGTTAATTGGTATGAGAATAAAGTTATGTACGATTTATAAGAATATCTTTTGGGGAATTTGTTTAGTCTGGAGGGCGCGCCTTAATCCACTTTTATATTTAATATACCCTAGTACAAAGTAATGTGTTGATTATAGATATTATTTTATATTATTATAATCGTAAATACGCATTGAGGATTTGAATGGGAATATTGTTGTAATCAGTTTATTGTAATGATAGAATTTTTGAATCATGTCGATACATTTTGTAATTTTTAGTTTATTAGTTAGAATAGAAATGTTACCTCTTGTTGATATTGTTTAGTGATTGATGTATTATATTATTTGACACTATGTTTGTAGTTGATAGATTAAAATTTTAATGTGTAGTAAAGATAAGCACCCACAACTCAACCTATACACCCCCACAATCAAACACACACTCACTAATCCCCATCTCACCCAACACCACCCAAAACTTCCCAATAACTCCCCACCACTCCCCCCCACCCCTAAATCAATCACCACACCCCCCCCCCTCACAGATCGCAAGTAATACTATCCTGCCCCCCTTCCACCATACCACAAAAACCTTCTTCCTCTCCTCCTTCCTTCTTTGGTATATTATTCGTAAATTTATGATTGTGAATTTACTTTAGGAGTTTTTTAAATCATTAATACGTGCTTAGACCTAGAAAATTTAGAAATAACCCCACACCCCCCCCCGCCAATTCCAACTGTTTTCTCACTTGTTGATATAGCTGAATATTATATGATCTTCATAGTTGCAGATTGTGCAACAATTAATATTAAATATAACATGAGATTGAACGGAGAGGTTAGGTTGTAAGAAGATTTTATTTTTAAAGGGATAAAGCGAGTTTTAGGGTAGGTTTAGCGGACGGCTTTATGATGATAATTTTGATTTTTTTTGTGTGTGTGTGTTGTCAATCTTAGATTGTTAAAATTAATCTAACGAAATAACTCGCGGGATTAAAATAAATGAATAGAAGAAGGGAAAGTGTATTGAATGTCCTTTTGATCCTGATAAAAGCGGTGATGTTATGTATATAATTGTTGTTTCTTTGAATTTTATTTTGTTATAAAATAATCAAAGTCGGGGTTTTGTATAACTTGTAGTCTTTTGAACTCTCTCAACGGCAAAAATCTTGTTGCTACTTTTCAAATGTGTGTTTGTGGGAAGTTTTAAGGTATTTGGTTATAAAGCATTGTGATAATGGCGTGCGGGAACACTAAATCGGTTTTAGTTTGGTGGAATTTGATACAGTGTAGACATTACACATTATCCTGTTTGATCTGTAAAATAACCCCAATTAATACCTCCAGAAAAACTACAGTGAAAACAATGGTCAAACAAAAATATACTTGTTTTTGTGTTCGTGTGTGTTTCAGGTACGGATATATTGAAAACTGACTGGGGAAAGACCTCGTTAAAAAAAAACGGTGCGAAACATGGATCCGAGAACGAATAAGAAGCGTGCATGAAGAGCCAGAAGCAAAAGCCAGAAAAGTCAATCTTATAGTGTCAAAGTTCAACCTCCAGTGTCATACTTGGTTCACACAAAAGTCAACCACAAAAGACAAAACCCCAAAATGTTTCAAAAGGCCTCAAGTTGCTCAAAGTTTGCAATAATAGTCCCTTAGTAACCTTAAGTGGGCCTTCTAAACCCTATAAAACTTACCCGGAATTTGATAATCTAGCCATATAAGCCTAAGAATCTTAAGCCCAATAACCCTTTCATTAGAACCTCAGGGACCATTCTTGCTATTTCTTAAAACCCCTTTTTACTTACAACTGTTATAATAACCAAGGACAAGGAGCCAAATGTGCCAGAAGTTTCTAAAGTTTAAATGTTTACCCGTTCAGTTAAAAAAGTAGCGCCGAAACTATGGTTACTAGATTCATCGTGTCTCGTTTCACAACAGCGTGGTAAATCAATGGGCAGTAATTTAAGGGGTGTATTAAAGGTATAATTTAGTAGGGCTCGTTTACAAGTTGGCGTACAGGGGTTAAAATCTAGTCTATATCTATGCTTTCGTTTATTTGTGTCAAGTAGGCTTAGAAGGGCCTCATATGGGAGAATGTGTGTGAATTAGACCAAAGGATGCTCGATTTACTCTTGAGGCACTCACATATTCATAGCACTAAAGTTACAATTCTCGGATTTGAACTGTTGGCAATCCGGTGTGAGATAGTTAGAAATCCAACGAGCACATCAAAATGATCTCACAATGAATTCGGGGAATCGTGTTTGCTTTCGCTGTTTTAGTTTTGATGGTGATGCATTTGAAGCGAGAGACTGTGGAAAGGCTAGTGATGGCTAGAAGCTTCTGGGTATCGGCTATAGAAATAGGCTCTCACCTCCACACACGATTCATCTGTTTTTTTAGTAGCTTTTTTAGGAGTTAAACAATTCATTGGGCTTTATTGTACATTTTTCTTTAAATGTTTTGAAAGTTTCTTTTACTTAACAGTAATGTATCAGTATCTTTTGTTAATGATATTTGAGTTTTTATTGTTGTTCACTAAGCTCTTTTGTTAACTTCATATGCTCTCTACTTTTCTCTAAATGCTAGATAAGTCATAGAAGCTCTGATTAGCTCCTTTTGTAGTACTCTAGCTTAATATATTGAGCTCAGTGAGTTGGTTTTAATTTATAAACCTTTTTAAAATAGCTAAGTACGAAACTTATTGGATATTAGCTTATGGAAGCGGGAGCTTTATCACTGGTAAGAGGCTCCAGGGCTCTTTTATACTAGCTTATCACATTCGGCATAGAGTAGCTAGAGCAGTCAGCTAGTTTATATTCAAGCTTTTCTTTTAAGTGAATGAAGCTTGCACAGTAGAAGGTTTTCATTTTAATTTCTGAAGACTTTATATTTAATTCTATTTATGCTTAATAGTGATAGATTTGTTTTAGCTTAATTGTTTTACTTATAAGGCTTGATTTACCTTTATTCTTGCTTTTTAAATAAGTTGTAATAATCATGTTTTAGTTTATTATATCATTAATATAGTAATCTTTCTTTTTCTGTCATTAGAAAAAAAACATTATAAAAAAGCAAAAAAATATAAGTAGTTAGCTTAGATTCTTAGAGAGTGTATGCTTATTTGTATTAATGAGAGATGTTTGTTAAGATTGTTAAGATAAAGAGCTGTTAGTTATCTGGTTAGATTATGGTTTCTTTACCTGATACTAGTTTTTTCTAAATCAGATAATCAACTTAAATCATGGTTATCATGTGGTTAGTAGGGTGTTTGTTTGGTTCTATGTAGTTGCACCTGCTTAAAGTCAAACATGCTTTAGTGAGTTTTGCTTGAGTATTTGTTGCAATCATTACTTATATCCTGAGTTTAGATTAAGAGTTTTTCATTTAGGTTATAATTCAAATTTTGAGAAAAGAGATAGGGTTCTAACTATTCATTGTCTCTATGCACCAGGGTAATTTTTATAGTAATTTCACTTGTGAAATTTTGAACTAAACCATACAAGGTTTAGTTCTAACTTGTTTTGAGTTTCAACACATTCAAAAAGAGTGTTAAGTGCAGGTTTAACCTCACTAGGTTACCCTGCACATTTAGTTTGGCTTTTGCCATTTGCATCAGCTTCTTAGTAACTAACAAGTAAGTTGGTATACTGCTAAAGTTATAGTCTCATTCTAATGTTGGTAAATTTAGGATTTAGGTCGTTTAATTTAAATAGCTTATAGTTATCCTATTGCTTATTATAGATTAGGATGTTGTTTAACAATGTTTTCGCAGCATTGGATTCTTTTAAGGCACTTTTTTCCTTTATAAGGTTATTTAAAAAGTAATAAGCAAAAATCTGGTTACGGTTTGTTCGCTTCAGTCCAGTTCAGGTCATATACATATGCTTTAAAATTTATAGTGTTTCTTGCTCTTTAAGTTTGAGATTTTTATAACTAGAATGCTGATCAGCTTATTAGTTGTTTAGTACTTAGTTTTCAAACGCCTGCTCTTCAAGTCTAGGCTTATTTATAGATTATAGCCTTGTTTAGTTTGCTAAGTTTCTAGTGTACTTTTACCTAAGGTTGCTTATTTGAATCATAGATTTAGATGATGCTTATGTGTTTCTCAGCTTAGAAAGAGACATTGTTCATTTTTAGCTTGAGAAAAAATTCATTAGCTTTCTTAGATCTTTGTTTTGGTTTTGAAAACGAGCCTTATATATAGAAGCTTGTCGCAAGCTTATATGTCCAATACAAGGATTTTAGAGCTCAAAGGCTCACTTGACTTCGTAAACCGCTTATTCATAAAGCTGTTTTTAGGGCTTATTTGTCACTTTGCAGACATAAAAGCTTAGTTTTAAAAAAGGTTTGTTTAAAAATCAACCATTTTTTAATAAGTTTAGATATTTAGGTTTTTGTTACAAGTGAGAAAATAAAAAGAAGTGACGCAAAAGAGGTTAGGGTATTGCCGTGCACGCAAATCCTCAGACGCTCCCTCTCAATAACAATTACGTGGTGAACCGTCATGCTACATTAGCTTATCCTCACGTAAACTTGTCCCCAAGTTTAATATAGTACCTTTTTCATTTTTCTTTTTCGTGATTTAATATAAGTCGTAGCTTATACAACTTATATTTAGAGCTTATTGTTTTAGCTGTTTTGATGTAGTTTTAATTTTCTTATAACCCTTGCTTGCTATAGTAGTATTTTTTCTTATTTTTTTGAGTAAATTTCACCCTTTTATTAGATTATTTTTTCTAAGGAATTTCGTAGCGTTTTAAAATTGAAAAAAATCGCGCATAAAAAATAGAAAAAGTTTCAGAGAAATTATAAAAAATAGTTTTTCAGTTTTATAAAAAATTAGCTTTGAGGTTTACATTAAGAAACATTATTTTCACAATCCTTTAGATTTACTGTTTTCATTATGAGTTTTAATGTTTAATTTTAAAAATAGGATTTTAATTTTAAAGAAATTGGTAAAAAATAGTTTTCTGAGATTTTTATGTTATTTTAGACTTTTCTAGTTTAGTGAAAATCATTTTTTTCTAATATTTTTTGAAATTTATTGCTATTTTTTAGGATTTAATTAGATTAAAATTCGTTTTTTAATTCTAATAATTCAAAATAATCAAAAGAAGGTTTTCTTTTTCCATAATATTTTATTGTTTGTCCTAACTCGAGGTTATATAAATTTTAGTTTGTCCTATTTGTATTGAAGTTAAATTTAGTTTAATCTTGCTTATTGTCGCTTGTTGTTTCCGGATTTAAATGTTAAGTGCTTTGATTGTTTTTAATGCTTGTATTTTAAATTAGTAGTTATAAAAAACTCGCCAATCAATCCTTCGAAACCCCAGTCAAATCAGTATCCCAATATCAGAGCTTGATAGTTTCAATTTCTCATTAATCTGATGGGAAAATCAGACCCGGGAAAATATACTTCCGGCGAAAACATACGTATATAATATATATATATTATGATTTTAAGATTGTGATTTTCCTTAGGAATTTTCTTAATTGCAATTGTGGTAATATAGTATTTAGTATATATTGATTCTTGTGTGTGTGTGTGTACCTTCTTTTCTTGATTACCTTATGAAATTTTTGGCTTACCGTCTTTGACTCTGAACCGTGGGTTTGTAATCATCTTCCATCAAGATTTTATATGGTGGTACAATAACGAGGGTCGATACCCTTGATGTCGGTGATTTTCAAGGCAAATGGCCGCCTTTTATGAGTGAGCACTTTTTAAAGAGCATCTTTTTCATTATTTTGTTAAACCTTTTTGCAATAATAGAACTGGTAACTTATTCGTTTTATTCAAGAAAGCTTATTTCTATGTGAGACCGGCAAATCTTTTAAATTCTAATTCGGAGGCTCTTCAATTGGAAGATTTTGCCTCGGTCATCTTTCACTTTGTTTAGGGTCCATCGGGAGGATGTTGAAACGGGTTCATTATTTAACAATTTTTTCATTCAAACAAATATCGCTTCTCCGTGATTGCAAATGCATGATCCATTTCGGTGTGAAATCGATATCATTTAAGAATAGCTTCGAATTTCTTCAAAAATGAATTCGGAAGTATGGCTCAGACGTTCGGGGTGGGATTACACCGAAGGAAGAATTAGGAAATCTGCAATTGCTGGGAGCATACTACGCACAAATTGCTTGCAAATGATGTCAATTCGGTTTACCGATTTGTCATTTTGTAGAGGGTGTATCTTTGTGGTTTGATTTAGATTAAATGTGAAGGCTTCGCTATCAACACGAAGGGTTATTTCCTCTCCAGATAAATCGATCTATTAAGCATCGGCCGGTCCTCAAAAGGATCTCCCAAAGTAATGAGAGGTACTCGAGGATCACTTCGAAATCGACAAACAACACACAAATCTGGATAGGAAAATGTGAATTTCCCACAACTTTGACAAAAACAATACTTCGGGAGAGTCCTTTAGGATAATAATTGATCGGTCGCTAACTGTCTAAAGTATCCGAGTGATGTTGTAAGTTCAGGTAGAGATATGCTTTTCAGATAGAATGAGGCGATAAGATTTATTTGTCGCACACAAGATCGGCCAAGGCGGGCATACCTCTATTCTGGGTAAATTACTAAGTAATAAAAACTTGCCGGGAATCTCCAAGGCTTTGTCGAGAAGAAGCTTTTTGGAGATACTCGCACAGGGTACTCTCGTATGATAAACTATATTACTACTCACTTTGTAGCAATTATCGATCTGTTCTATGAGGGAATCGTAGCTAGCTCCTCTAAGTAAAGACTTGTTAGATCCTATGATAGAAGAATTAATATGAGCAATATACAGCCCATCGTTAACTGTATTGAACGGAGTCTCTGCCATGGAGATTCTATAATAGCTCTAAACTCCGCTAGAGTAGCCTCACTTAATTACACTACGTCGCTCCGCTCCGCCGCATTCAGTTGAAAAGATTGCGATAAGAAGTCACCATAGTTCACTCTACTCACCATTGCAGCTACGAAGCTATTGTCCTAGGTCTACATCTCTCTCAACTGCGACCTCCATAGTAGTCGATACTGCCAATCGGCCCTACTGCGGTGATTTCTGGCCTCGTACGGCGCTAACTCTTCGGGCAATAATACATATCGTCATGCTATGGCAATGGCTTTTGTTGGGTAGAAGGAGGGAAAAATTGGTTAACGAACTTGGTAACGAGATCCTCCCAAGTCAAGATTGAATTTGGTGGTTCTTTCTCGTACCAAGTTTTAGCGGCTCCCTCGAGCGAATATGGAAACATCATAAGCTTAATCACATCGTTAGGCACATTCCTAAATCGTAAAGTCGAGGTAATCCTTTTGAAACTATTAATATGAGCATGAGGATTATCGTTTTCACGACCGTAAAACGGGTTAGCTTGAACCAACTGAAGCAAATTCGTCTTAATCTCAAAATGATCGGCATTGATTTCTGGTAAAACAATAGCTTCTCCGTACCCTTCCGTGGGGGCACGGAGTAGCTCCTCCATGGTACGTTCTGCCATAGGTGCAACAATAGTTCGAATCTCGGGTTCGACTATGTTAGAAACTTGTCTTCTCCGACGTCTTGGAATTGTGACATTTGAATTATTAGGATAATTAGAACGTCTAGTGCGCATGCACTATTGAAAAGAAAATAGAAAAAATAATAAAAAATATTTTTGGTTTTTCTAAAGTTTATTCACTATCTAATTTTAACGGACAACAAGAAAGACAACTTGAACCAAATAATCAAACTTACTTCATGGTAGCTCTTAAAAATTTTACTTTTTAAGGTGAGCCGTATCTCGTAAGTGACACAAATGGCAAGTTTTTTAATCTTTGATTCGAGTTGGGAACTTATTATGGATAATACCTTAATTGAATGTATTATTTGTTGGTGTTCTTTTACCAACTTGTAACTTTTTAAATTGAAAGAGCAAATATTTTTGTAATTTTGTTTTTAAACTTCTATTTATACTAAAAAGAAAAGAAAAATATTTTTTTACTTTTTATTTTTTTTATTATTTTTTTTATATATTTTTGATTTTCTTAAAAGCGTAACTTTCGAAAACGAAAGGTTCTTCAAAACACGATCAACAAACTTCAAACGAGAGAATCGTAACACACTTCCCCGGCAGTGGCGCCAAAATTTTTGATTCGTCAAAACCAACACAAGTAAAAATAATATATATATAATAAGATGGAAAATTACCAATTTACCCTTGAGGACAAAGGAAAAAAGGAAATTCTTCAAAATGTATATAATATAATACGTATATTAACCGGTAAGTGATTACTGGGTCGTATCCCAAAGAAATATGAATTGATACCCTCGATTTAGTTTGGACAATGTTATGAATGATTTTTATCTTTTTGATTGATTTTCAATGACTAAAAACAATTAAAACAATTAAATGCAAGAAAAATTACTAAACACGCGGACGAAAAACGGAAATGACAAAATAAACCCTAATTAGCATCTTAACCTAAAATTTGAATTAATAATCTAATTCTATGAGTAAAAATAAAGGGATTTGCAAAATTTGAAAACATAACGGTAAAATTTGGATTGATTTTCAACTTTTTGATTGATTTTCTATGACTAAAAACAATTAAAACATCATAAGCTTAATCACATCGTTAGGCATATTCCTAAATCGTAAAGTCGAGGTAATCCTTTTGAAACTATTAATATGAGCATGAGGATTATCGTTTTCACGACCGTAAAATGGGTTAGCTTGAACCAATTGAAGCAAATTCGTCTTAATCTCAAAATGATCGGCATTGATTTCTGGTAAAACAATAGCTTCTCCGTACCCTTCCGTGGGGGCACGGAGTAGCTCCTCCATGGTACGTTCTGCCATAGGCACAACAATAGTTCGAATCTCGGGTTCGACTATGTTAGAAACTTGTCTTCTCCGACGTCTTGGAATTGTGACGTTTGAATTTTTAGGATAATTAGAACGTCTAGTGCGCATGCACTATTGAAAAGAAAAATAGAAAAATAATAAGAAAAATATTTTTGGTTTTTCTAAAGTTTATTCACAATCTAATTTTAACGGACAACGAGAAAGACAACTTGAACCAAATAATCAAACTTACTTCACGGTAGCTCTTAAAAATTTTACTTTTTAAGGTGAGCCGTATCTCGTAAATGACACAAATGGTAAGTTTTTAAATCTCAAAATCGAGTTGGGAACTTATTATGGATAATACCTCAATTGAAGGTATTATTTGTTGGTGTTCTTTTACCAACTTTGTAACTTTTTAAATTGAAAGAGCAAATATTTTTGTATTTTTGTTTTTAATCTTCTACTTATACTAAAAAGAAAAGAAAAATATTTTTTACTTTTTATTATTTTTTTTATTTTTGATTTTCTTAAAAGCGTAACTTTCGAAAATGAAAGGTTCTCCAAAACACGATCAACAAACTTCAAACAAGAGAATCTTAATCACAAATCCCCGGCAACGGCGTCAAAAATTGATATAGCAATTCTATACACGTAAAATATAAAATATATAATGATGGAAAATTACCAAATTACCCTTGAGGACAAAGGAAAAAAGGAAAATCTTCACAAATATATATATAGTATAATACGTGTATTAACCGGGAAGTATGATTCCCGGGTCGTTATCCCCAACGATTTATGAAATTGAAACCACGTTCTTGTTTGGACAATGAATTGAATGGAGACAAAGATTGATTTGATTATCTATAACTACTAAATAAAAACAATACTTAAAATAAGCAAGCTAAAGCAATTAATGCACAATACTTAAAATAAGCAACTAAACTAAATTTAACTCCTAAAAATGCAAATAAAATTTCTAAACCTAAATTAAGGCAAAAGAAAATTTTAGGAAAAAGAAAATTATTATTTTTTATTATTTTTGTATTTATTATGAATTAAAAAACTAAATAAACCTATTTAAATCTTAGAAAATAGCAAATTAATTCCTAAAAATTTTAAAAAATGATTTTTAAATTTATAAAAATCTAAAATACTATAAAAACCAGAAAACTATTTTTAACTATTTGTTTATAATAAAATA
>BQNB010150285.1:0-16057 GCA_026074375.1 Tanacetum coccineum
GGTGTGTCTTCTAATCTCATTCTAATCATTTTCACTAATCCTCCTCCTCCATATTTCCCTCTCTACTTTCTATCTCTAGAATAAACACACATAACACCTAAGCACACATAACACCTAAACACACACTCTATTGCTTATTGATCCTGAATTCAAGACCTCACAATATCCAAATTTCACTCACTTCACTTATTTCCAACATGATACGTTTCCTATAAACGCTTAACACAAAATCATACAACTATTGGCGTAGCATTGCATGCAATACGCCATTCCCTTCCATTATCACTATACGTGAACAAATGGAATACTCATCACCAAACACAAACGCACTCAAAATGAGATGATCATACACCTCGAAAGGACATCATGCACCTATTCAAATCACTTAGCACACCTATATAACACATAGCACACAAGAATCACACAAAACGAACTCTTAGCCATTTCTAAAGGTATCACTAACCTTATTAAATCACGAGTGTCACAATATCCCCTCCTTGAGGAAATCTTGTCTTGAGATTTAACTAGCAGGCTTAACAACTCGGTCCACGAACACCTGTAGATACTTAATCCTCATCTAATCTTCGTGTTCCCATGTAAACTCAGGACCACGTTTCGAATTCCATCTAACTTTTACTAGTGCTATCTTCTTACGTTTTAACTTCTTAATTTCTCGATCCATAATCTCTGTAGGTTCCTCGACAAAACGAAGTGTCTTGTCGACCTTGATCTCATTTAACGGCACATGCAAATTAGCATCTGCCAGACACTTTTTCAGATTTGACACATGAAAGGTGTCATGCACGCTACTCAACTCCTCGGATAACCTCAACCTATAAGCTACAAGGCCCATCCTTTCAAGGATATCAAACGGTCCTACATATCTCGGTGCTAATTTACTCTTCTTTCTAAAACGCACTACGCCCTTCCAAGGCGACACCCTTAATAATACTCGATCACCCACCTCAAACTCTAACAGTTGATTCCTATAATCCCCCTAGTCCTGTCAACGATCTCTCTCCAATCTCTGCCCATAGAACAAGCGACCTATATTTCCTTCCATACAAAGCTTCAAACGGAGCACCCCAAATGCTCAATTGATAACTACCACCAAAATCGATAACACATGCCCTCATTATATCTTCCAAAGTCTGAATCATACGTTCACTTTGTCCATCCGCTTGAGGATGATAAGCAGTACTCGAATCCAATCGCGTCTCTAACACTTTCTGCAGCGTCTGCCAAAACCACGAGGTAAATCATCCATCTAAATCTAAGTTGATCGTCACCCAGAATTCCTTCCTTGCTATTATCTCATCAATATAAAATCCTTGACAACTTACATCTTGAAATCTCTTGTATAGCTAGAAACTGAGCTCCTTGGTCAGTCAATCGGACCACACCCAAATCTACATCAAGCTTACTACTAATTGACCTGGAAATATACTGTATAATAATCCATGGTGATTCTATCTCATTTTTACTCAAGTATCTCAGGCTATTGCAGTAAGCCAAAAGTCTTCGACATCACAGCTTTCACCTCTTAAACAAATCCAACAATTGCTAACATAGGTAACTATATATTTTCTACACGTGGCTACCAATACATGTCTCCAAGGTTATAGTACGTCTTATCCGCTCTCGAATGTACCAAGTACCTTGATGCATGAGCCTCATCCATTACTACCGTTCTCATCATTCCCTACTAACAGAACTCATATACGATCCATAAATCCAATCTTCTCTTCAACCTTCTTTTTCCATATTCAAACTAACCCATGAAGGCCTTTATGCTCGTAGAAAAAGTTCTCTTTCTTGAACGCCCTCACTTTGGACTATGCCAATGATCATTCCTCTTACTCAAAGTGAAGGTCATAGCCATCGCTCGAACACGTCTAGGTTTCACTCGTTCCTTCCTTCTTTTGCCTTACCTGGATGGTAGCGAATTTCATACTCATACTTACTATACAATTTAATCCATAAAGTACAACCATCATCTGCTCATCTTTCCATTCTTATCCAAGTCATGCAGCATTTCTGCTGGCGCGTTCTCTACCTTGGACGTCTCACTTGGAGTAGCCAATATCTTGTCCTTAACACTTGACTGGATAGTCATGGACATTGCTCTTACTCGTCTTAGTTTCACTCTCCCTTTCTACTCAACGCATCAACCACTACATTCGATTAATCAAAGCGTCACACAAATCATTCTTCAAAGTCTAGAAAGCCTCTTCTCGTTCTGTGCCCCACTCATACTTCTGATACCTCTCATTAGGGAAGTAAGGGTTTAAACAATCTTAGAAAATATTTGATGAAACATAGGTAAGTAACCTGCCAATCCTAAGAATAATCATATCTCGGATGGTGTCGTAGGTACTTCCCAATTCTTCACTGCCTCACTCTAGTAACCTTAGCATACAACTTCTCCTTCCTTAGTAATTCCAACTCTAACTTCAAATGAACTCCATGCTCCTCTTCTTAACAAACGACACTGGTGCTCCTCACGGAAAATGACTAGGTCGTATGAAACCCTTGTCTTGCAACTCTCGAAGTTGTTCAGACAATTCTTGCATTTCCAAAGGGTGCTAGACGATATGGAGACTTTGCAACCGGCGTCCCTCCAGGAACTAAGTCTACGCGGAACTCAACTTGTCATTGCGGTGGTCATTGACAAGTCTTCCGGAAACACGTCAATAAAATCTCGTACGACGGAAATATCACTCAATTTCGATTCACCTACCTTTGTGTTCATTAAGGTTTTCACGACTCCTTGAGTACGTTCACCATGAACCCGAAGTACCTCATCACCTTCCAACGGTATCCTAACCACCTTCTCATGACATACTATCCCAAACTTCCTCTTGGACAACCGGTCCATTCCCAAAAGCACATCAAAGCTTCCACGACTCAACAATATCAATGAACTCCAAGGGTTACAAGCAATCGAATAGGATAACAAACGAATATCGAGTCAAAGGCTAGAATGCATATAGGGGATTCCACATATGCAAGTAGACGTGGATCAAATGACATAAGAATCCTTTGAAAGAAAGGATACGTATATGCACCGAGTGAAAATGCAACAAAAGAAAACCAACAAGCGTACCACGACAAATGAACACATAATAAAAATCAATACTAAAGATGGAAATTCTTATACCAATTATCGACTTTACTCGAAAGACCAAATTAAATAATTTTTAATAAAATCAATTTAAATTGAGAAGTCACTTTAAGTATAAAATCATTTTAAATAATAATGAAATTGTCTTAGATGTAATCTTTGAAAAATTAGTTCTGGTTGTCATAAAAATCTAGAGATGGTTATCTAATGGTGTATCGTACCTTACCACTATGAATCACTTTAAACTAGCTTTTTATAATAAAATAAAATTTATTTAACCACTCAACAATTTTCATATCCTATTTGTATAGACCATTTAAACATATACTATTTACAAAGAGCATTTTAAACACAGTTTTTCTCAAACACTAACACAATACTTCAAAAGGACTTTTATAATTAGACATTAATTATGAAATATGATACTTAAATAAAAGACACCATAATCCAAAAGGGATCGTAAAACACCCTACACGACTCTAACACAATCTAATTTGTTTTGAAAAACGAAAAGAAAGATACCAGCTATCCATAATACTCAAAAAAATCAAACGAACTCGTACAAGAAAACTCATGCAAGAACGTTACGTACCGCAAAAAGAAAACATAAGGTCTTATCCAAGAATAACGATCAAGAGAGCAAACCTAAAAGCATCGACACTAACACTTCGCCAACGGGTTACGAAAACCAAGGGATATACAACCAAGGGAGTAATAATCCACACTAATACGTTAGGAACAATTAGTGCTTAAAAGAAACGCTTGATACTCATACGAGTAATCAATGCAACGAAAGATTAACGAAACGCGCCTAAATCGCAAAGCAGGATTCCTAACAACCAATATACATCGAGCTTCGAATAAGGAAAAATCAGGTATCTGACAAAAAGTACGATGAAGAAAGCTAAAAGCTTAGACTTTAGGAAATCCAAAGCCAAACAAACAACGCGCGCAAACGAGCAACCCTCATAAATAGCAAAACTTAGGTATCCACAAATACTAGATAGAAAGGGAAACTTACTATCTCTACAACTCAACTTAACATATCCTCCAATTAGGGTAAGAGAATAATTCTTTATCCATACCACCATCCTTCTCATGAAAACACATATCAAGAAAAAACAAATTACACACCTCCTTAACAACGCAAACACAAATAAAAGCAATCATGGTCACAAGTCAACATGTTAATGCCTTTATAATTATGTTTTGCCACCCATAATTATAAGTGCCCCCATCCTTTCCACACGTGTACTTACTTCCAAAGATTACCATATCAAATCTTAATATCACATATAAGCACATATACCACATTGCACATCTTAAACCACTCCAACTTAACACATAAGGGATGCTCCATCAAATAACTACTTACTTATATAAAAATCAAAACGCATAAAGGAACGAAAATCTCGTAACAATTCCCAAAATACGAAATATCCGAAAGAAATAATCAATAACAACATGACGAGGTAAAGGACGGGATAAACTTATGCTGGGCCTCGCTTGGGTTTGACTTTGCCTCCGCAAGAATCACCCGACTCTGCGGGTCCAGCCCTATTACGCGAATTCGACAAACGATCAACTATCTTATCTCCTTCGGTTCCACAAGAGGCTCCTTATAACGCTTAAGTCCAGTTGGGAAAACGCTTCCCCAACGAGACTTCTTATGGGTGGGGGAAAACATAGTTAAAATACTAAGAAAGTAATACATATCATATCAGATAATGGAAGACAAAATAACTAAAATGACAACTTAGCAAAATACGAGATATATAAGCTATGCAAAAATAGAGGGGAAGCATAGCAGTTATAGCATTAAACACTTAAGCCCTAAATGCATCTACATGAAGGACCCCTAGGTTATAGTCTCCTAAGGCTCAACACACCTTACTTCTCTATAACCAAAGGCCTGATAACAATCTGTCGTACACCCCGCCAAGGCGGAAACCTGGCGTAAACGAGAAAGGATATTCAACACAACAACAATGTCATCTTAATAGAGATACTTACATGAAATAAGATAAGCAGAAGTAATAGACAACAAAGTGTCATAACAATACCCATAAAACTAACCAAAATCCAAAAGGCGTCTTTATTGATGAAACAAAAGTTCTCGCCAATAAAAAGACATGCAACAATTATCCATAATCCAAAAACAATGCAATATTCAAGCCCAATAAAGCAATAAAACTCCATGACATTCCTATGGACTCTTTCGAGCCAACTTCTCTTGTATCTTATTCCCATGATGCTCACCTAAAAATGATGCTTAAACATCAACATAATGTTGGTGAGAGTCATAGGTTTAAGACACATACAAAACTTTCATACAATTGCTGTGATTACTAAAACAATTCATAACAACCATAAACTGTGTAGGCGTACCCATCCGATCCCATATCACAACACTGAGTAGGCGTACTCATCCGCTCCAAAATATGTCACTTATGCACCTAAAAGTCTACCAGCTGGAACTTATACTTAGGCCTGGACCAACACATTATTGAGTATTATTTCAACCCTTTAGTTGGATTTGATTAAGTAGTAAACACCACTCTCCAACCGAACTCACATACCTCAAAACAACTCCAATTGATCACAAAGCCATGGAGCGTATCACATCACAACCAATAACCACATAACACATAATCACAGCAACTAAAAACATTTAAACTCATAGCATCATTTTCACCCCAAGAAAACATAAGAAAATGGGCTATGAAACTCACCTGATTGCCTTGCAGCTTCCACAAACACTAGCACAAATTTAAACAACAAAACAACACGTGTTACACGCTACTAAGCCAAAAGCTTAAGCACATGTAACAAGCATATGATGGATGTCTAAGGTGTTTAATTACCCTCATGTGTCACCCTGACAGCATTCCCGACATTTACCAATTCGTTTACACACTTTTTCAATGTTCAACAATTTACCTAAAAATGCAGAATTTTAGTGTTACTTTACCATTTTATAAACCCTACCTACTGACATTTATGAATTTTACCAAAAATCACAGGTTCAATATCAAGACTTAACTATCTCCACCATTTTTTCCACTAATTTATTTTTCATCTTAGTGCCTCAAATAAAATCAAACTTTTAACTACTCAGTTTCGGATCTGGTCGAACACTAAAAAGTTTGGACCTAAAAACCATACTTAGACTCCAAATCAAAAGCTCTACTTTTTGTGGATTTTTAATAGACACATAGAACTAAACTCTTGTAGGTTAGATAGTCCTAATTCGAATTTTAAGTGGGGGTTTTACACCTCGTAATCTGCCCCTAAATCCTGACCCTATTTACTATTTTGGACCACTTTTTTGTGTAACCTAACTTTGAATGACTTTCCAACCTTAACCAATTTTCGAGGCCGGATGTTCTGGGAAACTAGACTCCTTACACTACATCCTAGACACCAAATTACATCAATTCATGCTTCTCTAACCTCTAGATATTTCCCGAAACAACACAATCCTAAATTCTGCTAAAACCTAATCAGTTCAACGTGATCTTAAAACCCTAACCGATTACACCAACTCGCATCTAATTTGATTACTAAGAACCCTAATAAGATTATACAACTTTAATTTACAGATATCATTGAAACCCTAATCTACCAAACTCGTTTACATAAATTAAATCAATGATTAACTAAAACAAACCTTAATTGAAACATACCTAAACCATCTTGAATCTTGACACTAATTCAACCAACTTTGTTCTTGATAAAAAAAATCTTTTTTTCTTCTCTTGATGGATCGGCCAAACAAAGGGATAGGGGAGAGAAAAGTGATTTAGGGATTTATTGACCTTATATTTATACTACCTAGAATCCTAATTGTAATCAGAATTTGTTTTCCATTTTATCTTTTATAGACTGATCAAATCACTCCCTTATTAAATAATTAAATTTTTTTATATATTTTTTCCAAAACATTTTTGTTCATCCCCCTTATATATATTATATTTTTATTTAATTTAGTATTAATTAACCTAATTATCTTCTCTACTCTTATAAGTGTTATTTTATAAAAACCTAAGCTAATTTGGGCAAACCTTTTCACATAAACGCAACTACTTAACTTCAAAAATAACTTTTTATTTCACATTTCAGCTTTTTATATTTAGAAGCTTCTAAATTACCAAATTTCCACTCCACAACATGTATTTCCATACCTACATTCCTTATAAACGCTTAACACTAAATCATCAAATCATTGACGTAGCATTACATGCTATACGCCATTGCTTTCCATTATCACTAAACGTGAACAAATGGAATACTCATTACCAAACATAACCGAACATCAAAATGAGATGCCATACACCGCAAAATGATTTCATGCACCTATTTAAACCACTTAGCACACATATATGACACATAGCACACCAGAAATCATACAAAATAAACTCTTAGCAATTTCTAAAGGCATCACTAACCTGGTTAAATCACGGGTTGTCATAGATGAGCTGACTGTGATGGCTTCTGAACACAGCAGTTCAGGACCCGCGCTTCATGAAATGACTCCTGCAACAATCAGTTCAGGACTCGTGCCAAACCCTCCTCCTTCACAACCGTTTGTACCACCATCAAGAACTGATTGGGATATATTGTTTCAACTGATGTTTGATGAATTACTCACTCCTCCACCAAGTATTGATCTCCTAGCCCCTGAAGTCATTGCTCTAATTGATGAAGTAGTTTCTCTAGTTCCCGCTGTCTCAAGACACAACCCGATCACCTACCTAACAACATTTTGTTGCCCAAGATGCACCATCACCAAGTACTCTTAAACAACACCCGAAAACTCAACTCCCATCATTACTAACGATGTTGAAGAAGACAATCAGATATTGAAATTCAACATATGGTTAATTGATCGTACTTTTGTATCACAATACTCCAGAAATCCCATTTGATCATTCTTCAATCGTCGAATTCTATTCAAACAATTAGTGCATCCCATCACACAATTTCTGAACATAAATACAAATGGGCCTAAGACACCCCACTTGAAAATTAATAGTATTATCTCGATAACTAGTTTCCACAAGCTGCAATACATGAGGCAAGCTCTTTTCTGTACTACAATGCTGTTCCCCTCACTGCTAATTGAACCCAAATGAAATAGACTTTGACTCAATCCTGTTTTTCTGCTGGATCAAAGCAATGCAAGAAGAGCTCAATGAGTTCAAATGTCTTGAAGTATGGGAGCTCGTACCCCGACCAGATAAAGTTATGGTTATTACTTTAAAGTGGATCTACAAAGTAAAACTAGATGAACTGGGAGGTATTCTAAAGAACAAGGCTCGATTAGTGGCTCGTGGTTACCGTCAAGAAGAGGGAATTGATTTTGAAGAGTCTTTTTTCCGGTGCAATTTAGAGGCATAAGGATTTTTCTCGCATTTGCCGCTCACATAAACATGGTCGTCTACCAAATGGATGTCAAGACTGCATTTCTAAATGGTAATTTACGGGAAGAGGTTTATGTAGCAGCCAGCACCTATTTGTGATCAAGATAACCCAAATCACGAGTATAAGCAAAAGCAAGCACTTTATGGGTTGAAACAAGCTCTACGCACGTGGTATAACATGTTGTCTTCATTCCTGATATCCTAAAACTTCTCCAAAGGCTCAGTGGATCCTACTTTGTTCATCCGTAAGGAAGGCAAGGAATTACTTCTGGTACAATATATGTCGATGACATTATCTTTGCTGCATCTACACCTGAACTTTGTGACCTATTTGCTAAAATCATGTGTTCAAAATTTAAGATGTCAATGATGGGAAAAATCTCATTTTTCTTAGGACTATAGATTTTTCAAAATCCCAGAGGCATCTTTATTAACCAGTCAAAATATGCCCTTGAATCCTTAAAGAAATACGGTTTTGATTCTTGTGACCCAGTGGATACTCCCATGGTGGAAAAATCCAAACTGGATGAGGATAAAGAAGGGAAAGCTGTTGATCCATCACACTATCGTGGTATGATTGGCACCCTCCTTTATCTCACAGCCAGTAGACCTGACCTACAATTTGCTATATGTATGTGTGCCCGTATCAGTCTCGCCTAACCAAAAAGCACTTACATGCGTCAAAAGGATCTTTTCGGTATCAAGAGAACCGTCAAACGGGGTCTAAAGTAATCCTAAGGATTCTTAATTGCACTAACAACATTATAGATGCGGATCAAGCTGGGTTGTCAAGAATACGTAGTATCACAATCCTAGAGTATGTAGTTTCTGGAAGATAGACTTGTTAGCTGGTCATCAAAAAGGCAAAAAAGCGCTGCGATATCTAGTACGGAAGCTGAATATATTGCTATATCGGATGTTGTGCTCAAATTCTTTGGATGAGATCACAGCTTACCGACTATGGCCTTGGATTCAATAAAATTCTAATGTACTATGATAACAAAAGCGCTATTGCCTTATGCTGCAACAACGTTCAACATTCTAGATCAAAGCATATAGACATCAGATTTCACTTTATCAAGGAGCATGTTGAGAATGGTGTGATCGAACTTTACTTTGTCAACACGGAGTATCAACTAGCGGACATCTTCACTAAACCTATCAGAGAAATGAATTTATTCTTATCGAACAAGCTGGGAAAGCGGAGTTATACGTTAAAAAGAGACTCTAAAACAATTGGCAGATGAAGTTGATGAATAGTTGTGGTACCTATTCAAATATCCTATATCATATGTATATATATTAAAACCAAAAAGATTTTTCATTTTTTTTTCAAAATTTTTATAAATACAAAATACAAAAATATAAAATTCATAAAACCAAAGAAAAAATTAAAAATGCGCAAAAATATAAAAAGAGGTAATAATGACATGTCTTCTGAAAATCGATAACATTTACGGTCTTATAAATGTCATTCAATAATGATACGAGGCTGTAAATGAAGTTCGAGCAGAAGTTCCAATTGTTTTTTAAAACATGCCAAATGGCTTGCTATTATCTCAGATAGCAACTCGGTCTTCATCTTAAAGGCAAGTATTTCAAAAAGAAAACTTGTCCTCATAACAGGAATTTATTCTCGGACATGGTCTACTTTATGACCATGCAAAGGCTTGTGATTACTTTGCATCACAACCCGTGCTTCTAATATTTCCATAAGTATACGTGTCAGTGCATTTATGTGTGTCAATAAGAGAAATCTTATTTGCTATGGCGTTTGTTTTTCATGAATAAAAAATATTCTTCAATCAGAAAAAGTTTTTTATCATGACTTTTTGACTTCTCAAACAATGGACTACAACTCTTAAATAGAAAACGGGTCAATGTTTGAGGGGGAGAGAATGTCAAAAATCTTCTTCAGAAAATCATTTGATAAAAAGGGAAAAGGTTTTTAAACAATAACGGAACATCATTTTGTAAGAAAAGTTAATTAAATTTATCTTCTGTGTGCCTTACATGTTAATTGTTTATGCCTTGAGTGAGAAAATGTGCAAATTTAAGTTATGTTAGTATATAGTCTTAAAACCATAGGAACTAAAAGTGCCATTTGTAATAACTTTGTTATGCCTAAAACAACTTATATCAAAAATTGATAAGATCTTAAACATTAGGGGGTAGAAGTAACAAAAACCAAAAATGATTAATATCACCCCCACCCATCTACCCGTTTCACACACACAAACACACACTAATTTTTTTACTCTCACCCTCACTCGATCGTCACCATCTTCATCTCGATTTCCAGACATTTTTGTGTAAAAGGTATAATTAAAATAGTGTTCTTGGCATCCTTATGAATTCATATCTCAAAGGAATTGTGTTTTTACAAAGTCTTGATTTCGAAAAACCCTAATATCCACAATTAGGGTTCTTGAAATTAAAACTAAGTAAAAACCCAAATTGATAGAGGGGTTTTGTTCCTCTAAGGATGATAAAGACTCGTTCATATCAGTTTTTAATTTGGATAACATATGTGTGAGATTCGTGTAATTTTTTCATGACGAGTTGTGCGTGTATGGGTGTTTGGTTAAAAAGGATTGTGGGTTTTGTGCTTAATAAATGCTAAATGTCCTATTCAATCTGCGTAAGCTTTGAAATCCATATATGTTGTGTTTGATTGATTGGGCAATTCATGAATTCGTGTGAAATATGATGCTCGTTTGAAAAAGGATTGTTGAATCTGTGTTTAGATGTTGATTAACTGCTCTTGTTGATTCCATGTGACCAAATGTGCGAATAATGAAAGGGAAAGATTTCTGAAAACTCGAATTAAAACTCAAAAATTTGTGAACTACTCGAATTTACAAGACTTGTTATCTATGAATTTTCAATTCTTGTTGTCCACAAATTTGCAATTTTGGTTGACCACGAATTGGCAGATAGTTGTTATACCCGAATTTGCAGGAACTCTTTAGCATCCGAAATCGCAGATTGTCTCTTGTGTCTGAATTCACAATCATCCTTTAGCATACGAATTTTCAATTTGATATAGGAATCGAATTAGCAATGTTCCATTTGACCACGAATTCGTAGTATTCTTTAGACCACGAATTTGCAGATCTACTTAAGACCACAAATTTGCAACAACCTTTAGTGTTCGAATTCGCAGTTTTCACTTTAAAACCAAATTAAATCATACTTCATGGATTCAAAAAGACTAATTATCATAAACACATAGATTCTAACCAAAAGGTGACTTCAAACTTGTGTTAGGAAGCAAATTTAAAATTAATTATCTTTGAAATTTAATCAAGTTAAAATTGGATTACTTCAACTAAGGGAATTTAAGTTCACTATTAACGGTTATCTTTCTAAACGTGTTACAAGCATTAAGTGCCAATTCAGGGTCTTTAGATATAGTGTCTGTATAAACTTGTTTATATGTAAATTGTGTCGACTCTTTCTTAGTAGAATCATGAGTATCATTAAAGAACAACAACAAGCTTTGGACGATGCTCTTGTTCCAAGAGAACAACGTCTCACGATTGGCAGTTGCAACTACAGATTTAAGCACTTACATTCACGCCCTAAGGAACCAACTTTCAATTGCTTGGAAGTTTCTCTCACTCACCATCCATCTGAATCCAGCCTTCTTGATTACTGCAAGTGTACCTGCCATCTACATGCAAGAATTTTGGGCTACAATCACCTATCAAAAACATCACATCAGATTAAAGATGAAAAAGAAAAGTTATTCCTTTTATATAGAAAATTTCAAATCTATGCTTATGATTTGTCCAAAACCTCCTGGACTAAAGTTTGAAGATCCTTCCTTTGAAGAGGAAATACTAACTTTCATTAGAGAACTTGGCTACTCTGGCAACATCAAATTACTCTTTGATGTCAAAGTTGATACGTTACCTCAACCTTGGAGAACTTTTGGTACCATCATCAACAAGTGGTCTTAAGTGGTAAAGTAACCAGAATTGACACACATCTCTTACTATGTCTTAGATACATGGGGATTAAAAGTTTTCAACGATCACGGTGCCATCTTCCAGACAACTAAACCAATCCAGCAATGAAAGCGTCAAAAGCTTACAAGACTTATCATGACCTCGCTACTGGAAAGGTGCAACCCAAACCAAAATATGTACGTTAATTTTATAGGTCAAAGACTAAACAAGAACCCAAGCCTTCTCCTGGTAAAAGAGTCAAAGCAACGGCTAAGGTAGCAAAGTCTGGAAAGAAGAAGCAACCAACTCTTGGATTGGAAACTCTCTTAGAAGTAACATTGACTAAGGTTGAACAATTAAAGCTTGCCACTAAACGAAGCTTAATTCAAACCCACATCTCACACGTTAGCGGATCAGGTGCACATAAAAGAATTGGTGTTTCACCAGGGGTTCCCGATGCACCTACATATCGATCTGATGATGAGGAGATACCTTGGAAGTCAAGTGATGAAGACGATGATGATGAAGTGAATGTGAGTGAACACGAAGATGACGATGATGATGAACGAACTGATTCAGATAATGATGGTGATGAATTTGTTCATCTAAAGTTCACAACTCATTATGATGAAGCAAGGACAGAAGCGGAAGTAAACGAAGAAGATAGCTTTGATCCTAGGGTTCGTACACCTTCTTGTGCTGAATCAACAAATGATAAAGACAATGATGATGAAACTCAAGGTGCGAATGTTGAAGGAAAAGAGATGGATGAAGACGCAACAAATATAGAAGGCGAAGGCAATGAATTATACAGGGACGTGAACGTCAATCTAGAAGGACGAGATGCTGAAATAACAGATGCTCACCAGACTATTGCTTAAACTACTCAAGTAATAGAAGACACTCATGTGATCATTACTCCAGTCAATCCTGAAGGTCAACAACAGAGTTCTTCTATGTCATTTGGCTTTGTTTCAAACATGCTCAACCCCAATCCAAATTCATGTATTGACTTAATCTTTAATGTTAATACTGAGGCAACATCACTGGTAGACGTTCCGGTTACTACTCTTGCTGAGCCACCTATTTTTGGACTGCAAAATCACTTCCTCTCCTACCCACTCCATTGTCAATCACAAACTGCAACAAACACCAGTTCCCTCACCAGCAATCTTTCCAAGTTCCTCACTCCAAGATCTTCCTAACTTTGGCTCTTTATTCGGGTTTGACCATAGACTAAAAACTTTAGAAACCGAATTCTCTGAGTATAAGCAAATGAACTAATTTGCTGAAACATTTTCTTCTATTCTCGGCATTGTTGATGCATACCTTGCAAACAAGATGAATGAAGCCGTCAAAATAGTTGTTCAATTGCAATCAGACAGACTCAGAGATGAAGCTCAAGCCGAAAACGAAGACTTTTCACAAAAAACTTGATGCAACTTTATGAAAATAGATCCAAGGGACCAAGTCAAAGAACAAGTTAAGGCACAAGTCTCCAAGATGTTGCTAAGAATTAAGAAGATGGTAAATGAACAACTCGAAGCTGAGGTTATGACTTGTTCATCCAATGAATCCAAGACATCTCATGTCGTAGCCGCTAACCTTTCTGAACTGGAACCGAAGAAGATTCTCATTGATAAGATGGAGAGAAATAAGTCAATCCACAGATCAAATGAATAAACTAATCTTTGCAACGCATTAGTTGAAGCTTACGAAAGTGACAAACTTATACTTGAAACATATGGTGAAACGGTCACATTTTAAAGACGTCGAGAGGATGAGGATAAAGATGAAGAACCCTCCGCTAGATCAAACCGGAGGTCCAAGAGAAGAAGAGCTAGCAAGGAACCCGAGTCAACTAGTGCTCCAAAAGAAAAGACCACCAAGCCATCTGGCAAGTCAAATGAAGGGTCTAAATCTAGTCACAAGTCTGCTGGTCAGTCTACTCATGCAGAGGAGCCAATGCAGATCAACCTGAGACCTCTCACTTTCCTGATTGGTTTTAGAAATTGGATAAACTTCCTTTTCCTTGTGCTATTGACCCAATAATGTAACGCCTTCGGATATTCAACATTCCGCTGCATACTCAGATTTGAGGGTGTTACAAGGAAGATCTGAGAGAATCGTTTAATGAGTTGATGGACACTCCCCTTGACTTCTCAGCATTCGTGATGAACCGACTTAAGGTTGATACTTTAACGCCAGAACTATTAACCGGTCCAATATTTAAGCTGATGAAAGGATCATGTAAGAGTTTGGTGGAGCTCGAATACCTCTTTGATGAAGTCTACAAGGCAACCACTGAACAATTAGACTGAAATAACCCTAAAGGTCAGCAATATCCACATAATCTACGAAAGCCACTACCATTGATACCCAATTCTCAAGGTCGTCATGTCATACCTTTTGATCACTTCATCACCAACGACTTAGAGTATCTAAGTAGTGGTGTCTTAAGTCGAAAATATGCAACTTCAGTGACGAAGACCAAGGCTGCAGATTACAGGCACATCAAATGGATTAAAGATTTGATCCCTAACAGAATGTGGAGTCAAGTGCTGGTTAGCTATGACAAACATACACTATGGGGAATCTCACATTAGGGACGAAAATGACAACAATTCTATGGATTTGCTGCTAACAGGAAATCTGCTCGAGATGTCTACTCCAAACGCATAATCATTGCTGTCACAAAGCTTGAAATAGTCGACTGGCATGACTACAAGCATCTTGATTGGATCACTATTCGTAGGGTTGATGACAAGCTGTACCAATTCAAGGAAGGCGATTTCAACAAGCTTCGCATTCAAGACATCGAAGACATGCTGCTTCTTCTTGTTCAAGGAAAGTTGACAAATCTCATCGTTGAAGAACGCTTAGCCTTTAATGTCTCCTTAATAATGTTCACAAGAAGCATTGTCATCCAAAGGCGTGTGGAAGATCTTCAATTACGTGTCAAAAGTTACTAAAAGAAGCTCAACCTCACTAAGCCGGATACGTACAGACGAGATCTTAAAAAAAGGGAAGCTTATACAACATACTCCAATCCCAGATGTTTCATTTACCAGAACAAAGACAAAAAGAACAGACTGATGCGTATTGATGAACTACACAAGTTCAGTGATGGTACACTCAATGATGTTCGGACTGCTCTTAATGATCGTCTAAAGGGAATTCGGATGGAGTATCTACCACAGACTATATGGAGACAAAGTGACAAAGACAAAGCAGGAGCTATGATCTAGGCAATTGACAAACAGCTAAAGACAAGGAGGATTATGCGGAGTTTGGAGAAATTTGTTAGTGGGAGACCATACGAGGGAGACTTTCGGCTGCTGCAAAGGACCATATGATTTATCATATGATGTCCTCATCATAACAGGTCAAACCTTGTACGTAATAAATAACTTGTGACATTTGTATATATGTAGTGTAGACATTATGGTAATATTAAGGAGTGCTCGAGTACAAAAGTTTCAAGAATTTCTTAGTAAATTCAAAAATTTTCAAATTATCGTACTCATCACTGTCTTATATACCCTTAAATATTAAGG
>BQNB010150286.1:1960-16057 GCA_026074375.1 Tanacetum coccineum
ATATGGATGAGGATTCTATTGATTATCTTGACGAGCCAGGGACCAACGATGAGGATGAGGATGAGGATCCCAGCAAGGAGCATGATCCCGAGGATGAGGATCCCGAGGAGGATCCCAGTGAGGAGCATGAGCCTGAGGATGAGGATGCTAAGGAGGATGAGTCCTTTGAGGATTATGATGAGACTGAGCCATTCGAGGAGAACGATACTACTGCTACACCACCACCACCTAGATCACCTAAGACTAGGATCCCTTTTTCTCAAACACGTCTCCATAGGGCATAAAAGACTGTCAGACTTAAGCCACCCATGCCAGCATCCATGGAGGCACACATTGTTGAGCATGCGGTTGCACCTATACCTTCCACAAGCCCTACCTATGATCAGGCACCATTGGGTCATAGGGCAGCCATGATCCGTATGAGAGATGACATCCCCGAGGAGGACGTGCCACCTCAGGAGATTTGTACTTACTGCTCCCCTACCTGGGTGTGATGTAGCAGAGAGTCCTGCTGTTGCTGCTGCTAGAGCACCTAGAGGTCAGTATGATTTTGTTGATACTGTTGAGGCAGGACAAGGTTTGATTCGTAGTCCTGGTCATGATTCTCGAACTATTGCTAGAACTGCTAACAGAGTAGAGGATGTTGGTTATGTTAGAGCTTTACAGACTTCTGAGCATAGGATGATGACTTCCATTGAGGAAGTTAACTTGAGGGTTAGCTACCAGGCATAGGTTCGCAGGAAGGAGAGTGAGGATTTCTATACACAGCTTCTTGACGCTCGGACTGACCGCAGAGGCATTAGACTCGAGATTGGTGTAGTGAGAGGTCAGAGGACTGCTTACGAGATAGAGTTGCATGAGGTACGCCAGGCTTACCTTAGTTCCGAGGCTCGGAACAGGGCATTATTGGCGCGGCTTGAGACACTGAAGACTCACATGAGTCGTATGAAGTGGCAGCGCTAGAGAGCTGAGGATGATGCAGTCAGACAGATCATGCGTACCCAGGTGCTAGAGGCTAGAGCTCGAATTGATACGGTGGAGGATGTCGGTAGTAGCTGTTAGTTGTACTTTTCATTTCTAGTTATCATGTATAGTCTATTAAGCTTTATGGGTAAATCCCAGCTAATAGACTCTAGGGCGTATTTTCATTTTTTGTACTAGATCATTAGTGGTCATTTTGTATCTAAACAAATCATGTATGATTTGACATTAGGTTATGAAATGTTGATGCATTATGTTATGGTTGATTTCATTTTATTCATTCTCCATTGTGTTGTGCTGTAATTATTATTATCATATCCATTTGTATCAACATTGTAATTATATCTCACATACATTGTATTCTTGTGATTAGTAGAATCATGCTTGTAACAAGACAAGGAGAAAACGACGCCATGACTCCAGAATCCATTCAAGCTATGATTGATCGGGCAATCCAAAGAAACTCTACCCATACTCAGGATGATGCAAGCCATAATTTGGGTGGAGGACTTAGAATGCATGTGCAACCTGCACGTGTATGTTCCTACACCGATTTCATGAAATGCCAACCCTTGAACTTCAAGGAAACTGAAGGCGTTGTTGGCATGTCTCAATGGCTCAAAAAGATAGAATTAGTATTTCACATTAGCGGTTGTGCCATTGAAAATCAAATGAAGTTCACTACCTGCATTCTGCTAGGTGCTGCACTAACTATAACACCCCGTGTTTTAGGACAATGTACGACGTTGATAAATCACTAATTATTTTTTTCATTGTACGCATTTGTTTTTAATCGAAATCTTTCAAACTATTTTTACTATTTTTTATGAATTTTCTAAGAAAAAGGTATTATCTAAAAACTATTTAAATTCCTAGAAAATACAAATTTAGTGAGAAAAATATAGAAAAATGGTTTTTAAATGCTAAAAGAGTGCAGAAATCAAATAGGACAAAAAGCCCCAATTTTTAAAACTCAATTAAGTCCTAATTTGTGTAATTAAAACAAAACCCTAATTTTATAAAACTAAAATGAAAAAATATTAATCTATTTTAATCCTAAGAAGACAGGGTAGACATTGACAGAAAATGAAACAAACAAGGGTTGGCGGGGCGAAATATTGGAAATTTTACACTATAACATAAATGGATGCCCTTGAAGTTTAAGAAAAGAACAAAACAGACCCTGCGCTTTTTGCTTATTTTGCTTATTTAAAATTTGAGAATTAGCCAAAACTCAAAACTACAAAGTTATAAAACAGCTTATTTTCTACAACATTAACAAAAGCTCTTTGAACTTTTAACAACTAAATAAGCTGAAAAATAAGCACTTAGATTCTGTCACAGAAACTAGGGGTTTAGAAGCTTGTTTAGATTTTGACTTATATTGAGCTTATTTCTTTGTAAAAATGAAAAACAAAAGATGCTTATTGCTGCTTAAGGTATGTACTAAAAAGTATTTTAGAAAAATAAGCTAAGTTTCCACAAAGTTTGCAAGAAAAATTAAATGAAAAGATGCTAGTTACTGCTGATGTAAATGGTTGCTGGTGCACTTGGTCTTGAACAAAGATGTATGCTAACTTTTAAGAGCTAATTACTTCACCAAATGTTCCTAAGGAAACACAACATAACTTTGAACTGATAAGGTCCATTTTAGTTACCTAACATCTAAAAATTTCTCAACTGAAAATTTGCCCTGTGCATAAATGAAAGATTTATCACTCTATACTTTGTAAAAGTAGATCCTAATCTCTAAAACTTGGATAAAACTTTGTTAAACATCCTAACTCAACTGTATGATATGTTTTGACAAAGTAGAGCTGACTTTAAGAGTCAATGTATGCCTAAACCAAAACACTCCTTATTGTGACTGTAATAACTAAATTGAACTTATAAAATTTTTTTTTTTTTTTTTTTTTACTGATTTAAAGCTAGACAACTAATACCTTTTATCTACTTAAACTGATTTTAACCTAATTAAGCTAATTAAGCTGTAAAACTTGCAGCTTATTTGTGATAATAAACTAGATTATCTACTAGCTTAAACTAACTAAATTTATGACAGAATTGAAAAAGTAAAATCTAGATGAATTTAAGCTAAAACAGTTTAACAACAATTATATCTATAAGCTAACTAATCATAATGAAACAAGATTAAGTTCTATTTCAACTAATTATTAAGCAATATGTAAAAAGCTATAAATGCTAAATTGAACTTTAGAAAGAGAAACCTGAGATTAGAAGAGCCTTCACACTTAAGCTATCCAAGTGTAGAGGCTTAAGTGTTCCTAGATGGCACCATGCCTCTAAACCAGCTTAATAAGCTAATGAGTATATTATGTTAAAACTCATTGTAGCTTCCAAAATTGTACACAAAGCTCTCAAGTGATCATACTAGATTGTAACTTGATGAATTTGAGTAAATGAATGCTTTAAAACAGAATTTACTAAAAATTGAGCTTATGAGAAGTAATAAGCTCAAATGAGCTTATTAAGAGCTTATTTGCTAAATTCGACTTTAAACTGAAAACAAAAGATTAAGAAATATGTAAATCGACTTTTATTACTGAATTAAAGAAGTACAAGTTAAAATGAAACGATTACAAGAGCTTAAAAGCTTAATTGCTTGAAGTAAAAGAGAATTGCTTAAAAATGGAAAATTACAAAGTAAAATTTTAAAACTAAAACTACTACTGAAAAAGTGATCCTAGAGGTGCTATTTATAGAGGAGAGGTGAAGAGAGGGAAGGTTTTCTAGAATGCTCCATTCAATCTCGATCGTTTGATCATTTTAAATTGATTTGTGGCCGTTTGATGAGTTTAGTGAGGTGTTTGCACCAATGAGTTGCTGCCACGTGTTGGTTTGTGAGTGGGGAGAGTGTATGAACGAGATTTATAAGAGAAAAGGGAGCGGGGTGTGGGAAATTTCGAAGTTGGGCTGTGTGGGAAATTGGCGGGAAATTCAGTTGTGGCTGTTGGGTAGTTGCGAGAAAAGCGGGGCTGTTTGTTTGAATGTTTGGAGTGTTGTCACTTTCGGTCCTTGTCTTCTATCCGCCCATTTGTAGTGTAAAAACAGTTTGGAGAATTTCAATTCCAGTCCTTGTTCTTTCTTTCTTCCTTTTCTTCTTTATAAATCAACTTTCACTCTTTGGCAACTTTGGCCCTTGAAACTTCTATCTTCAAAGTAAGCCCTTTAAACTTTTAAGACTTGTCAATAATGGTCCTTGACTTTTATGTGTTGACCTTTGACTTCATTTCTTGCTGTGTCGGGCTGATCCGGCTGTGATCTTTGGCTGATTTTTCACTCTTGCTCTTGTCTTTTTTGTCTTTTTCCCGTTTCTTGTCGGTTTTTGACTGTTTTTTGCTTCTTTTTGTCTTTTTAATCCTTTCCTGCACAATTGGACATAAAAGCACACATTTTCTATCTTTTTGGCATTTTTATTGGCTATATTTGGCAAAATCCGGGTAACTTTAATGTACATTTAGCAAATATCAAATTTCCCCAAAACTATAAGGGTATTGCCGTGTCCTCAAGTAATGTTTTACAATGTACTCTTTGTAACCTAAGAAGTTTCCATTATTGCCCTTGTTTAGACCTTTTATAAATTACATTTTAAAAATCAATTTCACTTTTCTTCTATCATTTAATTTCTCGGAACTGTTAATGGCATATCATTGCAACTTTGCTATTTTTTTGGATCTGACGAGATTGGCTACTCCCGATTAATAGAGAACAAAAGAGGAAAATTCGTCATCCCTGACTTTTCACTAGACTAAACAAAGCTGAGAATCAAAGGATCATTGACAATATAAGTCCTAAATGATTAAGTTTCTACTTATAACTTGGAACTTTTCACTCCGGGAATAAATTAATGATTAGATGGTGAACTCTTTTAACTCAACCTTAGATATCAATTTAGACTTACATAAGTTGAAATCACATCTATGCTTTACAATTAAGCCTGTGAGCTCAAATGATAATAACTTAGATAAATCTCGACTCAGAGCTAAAAGAGATTCGGATAAAAATTATAAATTTGATTGAGAAATTGAAATTTTTAACCATTCTTTTTTATTTTTCATATATCTATAATTATTTTTCTTCATTTGCAATAGTATGTTGTTCTTAGTTCGAACCCCAACTTAGGCCTTTTCTACCAAATAGGATATAGCAACAACACCGGGGTTCTTAGTTCGAACCCCCACTCCGTGCTATCGTATGTAGGTTATCGCGACAAACACCTTTTCCTTACAAAAGCCTAAGAATACCAAAGTCCTTAGTTGCAATCATCACCTAGGCCGCTCCCTAGTGATTGAATGCCTACGAACCTTTGATCCTACGACATTAGTTTTAATCCTTAGTTGCGGACCCATCCGAGTCTTTCTCTCAACCATGGATAACGCCAACGATTAAAAACTACATATAGCTTGTTATTCTATTTTTTCGAAGCTTCATTGGCAAGTAAAAATAATGATTTTGCATCTAGAAATGCCTTCATTGGCATTCTTTTTTATTATTATTTTTGATGAATGGAAAAATTTCATTTTAGAAAGCACTTATAAATTTGAAACCAAAAATCTTACTTACATATTAAAATGAATTCTTTTTCAAAATGTAAGACTTTTTCTAAAGACATTGGTTGACTTAGCTAAATTAAAAAGAGCACGTATGATTAAGTGTGTTAAGAGCTGATGGGAGTAAAAAGAAACAAATCATTTATATAAGCTTTAGGTGTTCCATAATAAACCCTGCTTATGCAAATACACTTTATCTTAATACATCATTTCTTCTTCTTCACATTTTAAAAATCAAGCAATAGGAATTTGTGAAGCTTGGCCCCACAAAAGGTAGGTTAAAGAACTAGCTAGGGCATTTTCACCCGGTCAAGTTAAAATTAACTCCTATTTCTCACCAACGGACTACCAAAAAGAGGTGTTTTTTCCAAAACTTAAGCTTCTTTTGAGCTTTTCTTGTAAGCAAAAATTTAAAATTTTGGCACTTTTTTCACAAAAAGGCAAAAAGATTCAAACAAGGTTGCGTGAAGTGCAAGTCAATATCGAAGATATCCTTCCCCAAACTAAAATAAAACTTTGTCCTCAAAGTTTAAAAATAAGGAGTCAAAAGGATTATTTTACAAAATTTCTAAGGTTCATGCCAAAAGAATAGATGTTAGTTCGATAAAGACAAGGATAAGAGATTAGAGTTTTCCCATTTATGAAGAGAAGATTGGAGACCATCGATGGAAATTGTGGGAATTGCTTTGTCCTTCCACAATTTTGAACCATGAAGCTTCCAAAATCCGGAAAACCTAGACAAAACAAACAAACAACCAACAAGAAATGACAAAGAACAAGCTTCCTCTCTTCTTTACATTGTTAGCTCAAAAACATCTTAAAATCGCTTAGTTTTTGTTAACCGAGTACAAGTTTACTCGCACACGAATTAATTTGTCCTGGGGAAGCAAAGAAAATAGAAAAGAATATAAAATAAAAAGGATAATGCATGGGTGCCTCCCACTGAAGCGCTTGTTTATTAGTTTAAAGTCCCCTGTCGCTTGATCTTTCCCCAAACTAGGTTAGTATGGTGGTTAATAGCAATGGTTTTCCGTGAGATAATATCAAGTGGTGGACACCTCCCCGAACTAGGGTTGATAAGATATACCATTAGCATTTTTGATTCAGGGTTCAAAAAACTTTTTAGAAAAGATTTTCAAGATAGTAATTGTGTACTATGAATTGCTTTGGTCACCATGAAAGTTCATTAAGGGTGGGTGGAGAGGGTCAAAAACATCAAGAGTCAAAAGAGCTTTAGATGGAGCTAACTCTTTTGAACTCTTATCAGATTTTTCAAAAGATTTCTCATGAAATGTTATCCCCGGATCAAAAATCTTTCCCTGAATGTTCATGGAGGAATCATCTTCATCCACGAAATTAAATTTCCTCGTAAAACACATAATCATTCCAGACATAAGAGATAGCTCAAAATGGTCAAGTATTTCAAAGATAGGATGAAAATTGTAACTCTTTCTTTTTCTCTGGTTCTACTTTTTGTTCAAAAACCTCCTTTTGTTTTTTCTTTCAAAAGATTCAACCTTTTTATCATTCATTTCAAAGAAATTTTCATCTTCAAGTAAACCATCTAGGAAGGCAATTTCCTCTTCCTCATTATCATGAATTCCCAACTATTTTCATTATCCATGTTTGAACTTCTGACTTAATCTCAACATTATCTTTTACAAACTCACTTGTTGCCATTTTTCTAACACAATTCCCAATTGGGGCAAAGAAAGACATAATGGTTTTAACATCAATCTTAGGAGAAATTATGCTAGATACCTCATTAGAAATGATTTCCTCGTCATCTTCAAAAAGAGGGTTCAAATAACTCTTAAAAGTTTCCTCCTTAAGAATTGACTCGTCATTTCTAGAGGGAAAGTCATCTTGTTTCTCAAAGAGAGGATTTGAAAAAGTCTTGAAACTTTGAAAATCATCACAAGAAGGAAAATCACAATCTTTTCCAATTTTGGACTCTCTTGGGATTGGAATGAGAATCTCTTTGTCTAATTCTTTGTTTGGAACAAAATTAAGATCCTCATTCCCCATTGTGAAAGAGTCCTCAAAATTATTGTTTGGAAAGATGTGTGAAATTGCACTTATGGAAGCTTTTTTCGGAGAATGAATAAAACTCTTCTTGGCTACGTGATTTTACACTTATCTTAATCTTGCAAACAAAGCCCTTCTTCTAGCAAACTGGGTCAGATATTCCCTTAGTTTCCTTTTGTTTATTAATTCCCCTAGAAGTGATTCAAAAATCATGCAAAACAATAGCAGCTGTTGTGGATCATCATTACTCTCGGCTCACAACATCTTTGAAACGGTACATCATAAACATCCATCATGTGGATTGACTCATTATCTTGACTACCATCCGGTTTAAAAACTATTCTTTCCAAACCATCCCTTATCACTAGCTCTTCCCCGTGAACATCAATTAAGACCCGTGCGGTTCTTAAGAAAGGTCTACCAAGTATCAAAGGAACTTTGTAATTACACTCAAATTCTACTACAACAAAGTCGGCCGGGAAAGTAAATTTTCCCACCGGGACCAAGACATCTCTTAGATTCCTTTAGGACACAAAGGAGCAATTTGCTAGTTCTAAGGTAATACGGGTAGATTGCAATGCAGGAAGGGCCTAACTTTGTGTATACGGAGAATGATAAGGTTGATACTAGACTTAGGTCGGCTAAGCTTTGCATTTATGCTCACTAAAATTACACGGGGATGAGAAACTGTCGGATCCCCAGCTTTTTCGGAAGCTTTGAGAATGATTGCCCGAGCTAGTTTCACTCACTGTGTATTAGCCTTCTCTTCAACTTTTCTTTGGTTTGAAACAAAGGCTTTTTTAACATCTTTTGATACTTTGGCACTAGATCAATCGCATTGCCAAAGTAATGTCCACGTGATTCTTTTTGAACATCCCAAAAAAACTTTTGATTTGCACTTTATCATTTTCACCTTTCTTTTCATGCTCTACCTAGAAGGTATGGAAGAACGGTTCTTTTTTTAGAAGATTCTTTTGATGGTGGAGAATTATCAACTTGAGCAGAAGAAGGCTCAGGAGAAATTGGACTGCTCACCGGTTTAACCGGATCTTGAGATTTTTGGATAACCGGAGGTTGGATGTCTTTGGTGCTCGGTAGCACCTTATCCTTGGTCACCTCGGTTTCCTTCTCAGTCAAAGGTTCATTCTCATCATAGAGCGGTGGTGGAATTGGTGGTACCGGTGTGTAAGAAAGTCCGCTTCGAGTCGTAATGGCTCTAGCTTCACACCTTGGGTTTGTGATGGTATTACTGGGTAAAGTTCCTGAACTTGATGTATTGTTATTTCCCATTTGCTTTTGAAACATGTTAAGCATCATATTTTGAAAATTTCTTTGCTCATTTTGAAAATCTTGTTGCTCCTTTTTGAAATCATTCAAATTCTTTTGCAAATTATTCAAAGTAGCATCATTCGCTTTTGTATAAGCCTCAAACCTTGAGTAAGTAACCGGAGCTTGTGTACTCGGGACTTGATAAGCTTGAGCTTGTTGAGATAAGCCCGAGTTAGCTCCATGGTTAACTTGATTGGTTTGGTTCACATTTCTATTCCCATTATACCCTTGATTTGCATTATATCCTTGGTTAGGTCTAGAAGCTTGTGGATTGGGTTGATTAAATCCTGGTGGTCTCATTTGGTTTGCTAAGTTAGGAGCACGGTACCCGGAATTTCCATTTTGAACAAAATTACCAACCGATGCGGTTTGTTGAAATTGTTGGAAATTATCGTGATAAACCGGGTACTCATAACCTCCTCTAGTCATTGGGCACACACTAAAACTATGATTGTTACCACAAGTGGTACACCTTTCCTCAACTGCTTTGACGGGTGCAGGAGTAGTGACAACTAAAGCTTTCATTTGATTCATTATTTGGTTCATCTTGATAGTCATCTTATCTTCGAGAGAAGCGGCTATTTGTTGCATTTCGAAAGAATTATTGGAAGATGAAGAAATTTGAAGAAGAGCATCCTGTACTCACTCTTGGATCATTAGCCGACTTCTAAAATAACGACTTTGACTGCTTTCAATAATCGCTAAACTTCTTGAGGCTCTTGTCTAAGAAAATTGCCACCTGCTGCAGATATCTAGGCATCTGATGTTTGAATTCAAAGGAGTTGTAATAAAGTATCGAGTTGGTGAAGTTCAGAAAAAGCCATGGTGAGGGACAATTGCGAATGGAGTCCTTTAAAAACCGTTCCCATGCTTCTTTAAAGCTTCGTTTGGTTTTTGGTAAAAGGTTATGATCTCATTCCGAGAAGTAAGGTGGTTTTCGAAGGTGGAAAGTATTGGTTTATGAATTTGAAAAAGTCGATCCCATGTTGAGAATTGATCTTAGGAGGTTTACTTGTCTAACCATCTCGGGCTTCACCGTCTAGAGAAAAAGGAAAAGCAAAGCTTAACCGAAGGTTCGGAACTTCTGGATGTCTAAACGTTGAAGTGCTTGTTAAAAAATCGATAGGTGATTGTGGGGATCTTGTTCCCTGTAAACTTTGCTTTGCCAACAAGATTGATTAAAGGGTTGTTTAAGCTCGAAATATTAGCATGATCGGTTGGAAACAACTATTTGATCCTCATACCCCTCGATGGGTGCTTGTAACATTTGGGCCATTGTTCGATTGTCGGCCATTGTTACAAGTGAAAATGGTAAAATAACATGTTAATCTTGTTATCTTGGACTCACATGAACAAAACATGACCTAATGGACCTAATATATGTAAGACATAAGATATTAAGGGTTCTAATGGGTTTGTAACAAAGTGGTAAAGCTAAAAAGTCCTAAAAACAAGTTTTAAACACATTTTGGAAAAAATATCTTAAGGGGCTGTTTGTAATTCGAAATTTACATATATGTTTTATGATTTTATAAAATACTACATGTCACAAGGATCGAGGGGTCATAAAGAACTCGAAAAACCGATTAATAACGAAGAAGATACGCCATTTACAAGTTTACGATAGTTAATACTTTTATAAAACAAATTTTATAAAAAGTACTATTCATTACAGAAACTTATACTTTATAAACATCAATAATATGATAAAACTTTCGGTTACGAGAACGTGTTCGAAAGAATCACTAAAAACGGAGCTATAACGAATAAGATACAGCTAAAACGGGTTTTACGTTAATTAAAAGTATAAAAATGATTTTATAACTGTTATGAATAGTAAAATACTATTCATCACAGAATCTCAAAAACCTAAGAATGTGATTTTATGATCACTCGTTGGTTGCGGTAAAACAAATTTAATATACGTATATAGTATAACTCTCGTAAGAATTCCTTTCCAAAATACTTCTCAACCAAGAGAAATATAAGGGTAAAAATCTCACTAAAGAAAACACAATTCGTATATTTTTATCCGGGAAGTACTTTTCCTCGGGTCGTGTCCCAACGAAATCGTGAATTGAGAATTTAAGAATAATTCGGAATCGAGCTAAGAATGATAAAGGGATTTTTGATTTGTTGATTACACTACAAAATATAATAGCATGAATTAAAGAAACAATGAAATAGCACGAAAATTAAATGCACTAAACGTATTAAACGCGAGCTAAAACTGAAATTTAAAATCTAAAGCACGACTTTTAACAAATTTTATACCTAAAAATCACAAATTTAAAATGAAAATTTTAGGAAAAAGAATTAGAATTTTTTATGTATTTTTGAATTTTTTATGATTTTCTAAAGATTTAATGAATTAACAAAAATAAACTTTTTCTAAAAATTAACACTAAAATTTTTCTTTTATTTTTCAAAAATACTAGATTTAAAATGAAAATTATTGCAAAAAGAATCAAAATTTTTCAACTATTTTTCTATTTTTTATGAATTATCTAAGAAAAAGGAATTAACTAAATTCTATTTTAATTTCTAGAAAATACAAATTCAATGAGAAAAATATAGAAAAATGGTTTTAATATGCTAAAATGGTGCAGAAATGTAATGGAACAAAAAGCCCTAAATTTTAAAAGCTAATTAATACCTAATTTGTCCAATTAAAACTATAAACCCTAATTATTTAAAACTAATTTGAAAAATATAAAACTATTTTATTATCCTAAGAAAGACAGGGTAGAAAGTGAAAGAAAATAAACTACAGGGTAGGCGGGCGAACTTTGGAAAATTTACACTACAGTTAAAACGTATAACCCTAAACTATTAAGAAATGACAGAACAGACCCTGCGCTATTGGCTTATTTTGACTTATTAAAAAGTGCTTTTCAGTAAAAACTCAAAACTACAAACTTGTAAAGTAGCTTATTCTTGACAACTTTAATGAAGGTACTTTCTACTTTTAACAAGAGATTAAGCTAGAAATTAAGCAATTTAGTTGCTGTTACAGTAAGTATGCTTTTGACAAGGTTTTTGGATTTGAGCTTATTTTGAGCTTATTACTTAATGACAATTGAAACTAAAAGATGCTTATTCTAAGCCCCTTTTTTTTAAGGATGTGTATGAAAAGGAATTCCACTCCACTAAAAATTACCCTATGTTTAACAGTTAAGAAAGAAACTAAAATGAAAAGAAGCAAAGTCCTAAATGAAACTGTTTTTTGAACTTTTCTAATAAGCCGAGCTTAATATTTGATGAAAATTAAAACTAAAAGAAACTTATTCTAGTTTAAGATGTGTATTAAGTGGATTTTCACTAAAATTACTCTATGCTTAACAAATTTAGGAAGAAAATTAGAATGAAAAAGGTACAAGTTTTAATGAAACAGTTTTGAGCTTTTTTCTCATAAGCTAAAAGGCTTATTTTTGGACCTTTGGTGCTGATTTTTTGAAAATATGCTAACCTACTTATCTAAAATCCATCTAGCTAAAAAGATTTGCAAGGTTTTCATAAAAATAGAACAATATCAAAGAGAAAAAAAATGGCAACTGAAAGCTAAAATGTTTTGCTTAGCTGGTGCAATTTACTTTGCTGATGCAAATGGCTATTTACTCAATTACAGGTTCAACTTTGGAAGCTAATTCATCACCTAATGAACCTAAATGAGCACAGCACACCTCTGAACCTTAAATTGCTTGTAAAAATTCTTAAATCTAAAAGTCTTATTACTGAAATATGCCCTGGTGCAATAAGAAGCTTTTTAAACTCTAACTTTTGAATAACTACAAACTAATCTTTAAAACTTGGTCTAAACTTGGTTTACTAACCTACCACAACTATGTAAAAAGATTTGACAAGGTTATATTGACTTTAAGAGTCAAAGAAGGCCTAATCCAAACACTACTTTAAAGTTTGCTGTCAAAACAAATTGGCTTTAAAACTTGTTTAAAAACTAATTCAGCTAAAAACTTTTATCTACTTCTACTTAGATTGACATACTTAAACTATTTTAGAGCTAAAAATACTAGCTTATTTGTAGTATATAAGCACTTACTCTACTAGCTAAGGCTAATTATTATGACAAAATGTAAAAGTGAAACCTAACTTGATTAAAGACTAATACAGACTAAAGCTTAAAACAACTTTGAGCTAAGTAAGCTAACTAAACAGGTTTTAACATAAGAATTTAGAAAAATAAGCAAATGTGAAATAAGCTATGAATTGACTTAAATGAAATGTAATAAGATAAACCTGAAATTGAAGAGTCTTCTTCACCTAGACATCCAAGTGAAGAGTCTAGGTGATCCTAATGGCTTCCTCAAGCCTCTAAACCTTAGAAATCAAAATAAGCTGAATTTGAGCTTATTTACTCTTTGCTTCCCAAAATGAACTCAAAAGTTTTCAAGTGATCATGTTCTTAATGTGAATAGGTAAAAGTAAGTAAATGAAAGCTTTATGAACAAAATTTAGCTAATATTGAGCTTATTAGAATCAATAAGCTCACACTAGCTTATTTAGAGCTTATTTGCTAAATTCGGATTAGAAATGAAATCAAAGTGAACAATTAGCTTGTAAACTGAATGAGATTACTAGAATTGTAAAGTACAAGTTGAAAAGAAAAGATTACAAGAGCTTAGAAGCTTAATTGCTTAAATTGAAAACTTAAATTGCTTAAAAACGAAAATTACAAAGTAAAAGTTTAAAACAGAAAATTAACTACTGAAAAATGAACTCCTAAGCTGCTATTTATAGAAGAGGGGTGAAGAGAGGGAAGAATTTCTAGAATGCTCCTTTAAATCACAACCGTTTGATCATTTGTAAGTGATTTGTGGCCGTTTGATCAATTGATGAGGTGTCATGGCCAATAGGGGCTTGCCACGTGTTTAATTGTGAGTGGTGAGAGCTTATGGACGATTTTATAAGAGAAAAAGGGAGCGGGGTTGGGTAAATACGGGATTGGGTTTGTGTTACTTTTGGGCGGGAAAATCAGTTATAGTGGTTAGGTTGTTGCGTTTTAGCCGGGTGATTTGTTTGAATGTATGGAGTAATGGCAAAACAAGTCCTTGTCTTTGCTTGCCGCCTTTTCTAGTTGTAAAGAGGTTTGGATAATGGCAGTTTTGGTCCTTGAGTAGTTTTCTTCTATTTTTCCTTTATTAAAGCAACTTTCAACTTTATGCAACTT
>BQNB010150287.1:0-16057 GCA_026074375.1 Tanacetum coccineum
GCAATTTTAGTTTTAAGCTTTCATTTAGTTTCTGTCACACTCAAGCTTTTTCCAGCTTATTAGTTTTAAGCACTTAGCCTTTTTAAGCTTATCTAGGTTAGTTTAGACTCCCCTAAGCTAAATTTTGTCCAATCTTAGCTTATTCGCCCACAAGTCCACAAAGACTTAGTTTTTTTTTTAGCTTTTAAGCACTTTAAGTAAAACTGTCGAGTTTTTAGCTTATTTTTAAGCTTATTGAGTGCTTTTTAGAAAAAGTTGTAGTTGACAAAGTTGTTAAGCCCCACGAGCTTAACAACTTTGCTTTTTGAAATTTATAAAAAAAAAAGAGGGTAAGACAAGAGGTCCGGGTGAGCAAGACTCGAACCCGTGACCTCTCGATACAATCCCTCTTTTACACAACACCCTCACCGCTGCGCCCTTGGGACTTTTCTGTCATAGTCCCAAGAGCAATTGTATTTATGCACTTTTTCAGCCCATAAGCTTATAAGCTGTATACAGCTTATTCGGGGCTTATTTTTAAGCCAACCTTTTGTTTCTTAATTTTCGTAGGATTGTTATAGTGTAAAGAATTTTTGGTAAAATTTTCAGAATTTTTCGTAATCATTTACTATTTTTTATAATTTAATTTAGTTAAAACTTTTAAAAAATTCATAAAAAATACAAAAATTATCAAAAAAATATTTTTCTTTTTTAGAAAATTTTATTTGGTCATATTTTACGTAGGAAAAATAGAAAAACTTTCGTAGGGTTAATTTTGAAAACTTTTGATTTTTAAAAAACGGGTCTCGGGTACGGATCTTGGCTTGACTCGTTTTTGTGTCAAACGACCTCCGTTTTCAGTCTAGTCTTTTTCATTCTTCATTATTAATCCCCTAGAGTAGTTTAGAAGTAAAAATTTCTTTGTAGGGCTAATTTTTAAGATTTTAGGTTTTTGACCCCTTGTTCGGGATTCCTGCTCTCGTTTTTCAGCTTAATTTCATAATTTTTAGGTTTTTCTCAATCGTTTTTGTTTGTTATTGATTAATTTAGCTTTCTACTCTCTCAAATCATTAATCTCATTCAAACTCCAATTTTCCGACTGTATCGATTCTCCAGCACAGCCTCGTTGGGGATAAACGACCCGGGGATATTCTATACTACTCCTCGGTTTCATTGATTGTTGTTTTTAGAATATACTTACTATATATTATATATTTTATTATATATATAGTTCAAAAATATATTCAATCAAATTTTTGGCGCCGTTGCCGGGGAGGCTGTGAAACCGATTATCGTTACGTTTGTCAAGTTGTGTTTGAATCTGTGAATATTATCATATAAAAAAAAACCAAAAAGTACAAAAATATTTTCATTTTCTTTTTAGTATAATTATCATTTAAAGAAAAACTAAAAAAAAAAACCAAAATCCAAATTATCTCAACTATATTTTGTGTAAAAAAAATAAATAAAATAAAATAAAATAAAATAAAATAAAATAAAATAAAATAAAATAAAATAAATATTGAAAAATAGGTTTTAGAAAATGGGAAATAGGGGTGTTTTATAACTTGTGATCTCTTAGCTCTCTCAACAAAAATCTTTGCTACTTTTCAAAGGTTTAGTTTGGGGAAGTTTTGAAATATTTGGTTATGAGGCATGTAATATTATGTAAGGACACGCAATCGTTTAGTTTGGGGAATTTTGATATGTGTGAAAACACATATCTATTTTATATCAAAATAAACCCAATAAAGACCAAAAACATAATAAAAATGGCAAAGATATGCTTGTTTTTGTGTTTTATATGTGCAGGTACGGATAAGACAAAAATCACAAGAAAACAGTCAAAACTGGACAAACACGGACACGAGGAACGGAAGAGCACAAAAGAAGCCGGGAATTCAAAGCCAAAGTAAAAAAAAAGTCAAACCTTTAAGTCAACATCCCTGGATCCCAAACAAAGTCCAAGCCCATTATCCTTACCCGAAAGCCGAAAACTCTAATCCATAACATTTATAAAGTCCTAGGGCCCCTAATTTGCCACAATCTCAAACTACAATACTACTTTGTTTAAGTAGAAAATGCAATACAATATAGAAGGAACCAATTCTTGCCAATACCCCAAAGTTATACTTGTTTTTTAACCAATTCAGTTAAAACGAAAAAAGGCGCCAAGAACTCAATCACTATTCATCATCTCTTCCACAATTAACCTAGGGTGAAAACAAAGGGGTTTTATCAATTGAGGGATAATTAAGTCAATTTATGGGGCAAAGTATACATTGGCAGAGTTAAGTTGTCATCCAAGCATATCATTGGCCAAAGCACAAGAGGAATGACACGTTGGAAGGAGTGAAAGCACAAAGGATGATGGGATTTTTCACTAAATCCACTCAGTAAACAAACACAATCAAGTAAACCACACGGATGCCACGTTGGCAATCCATGTTAAATACTCGTAAAACTCAACCGTAAAATTTACCCCAAAGTTAATTAGCATTTTTATTCACTTTAAAAATACTTTTCCATTAACCTAGAGTATTTACACGACATATTTTCACTTTACACCCTTCAAAACTCATTTGGACATTAACGGACGTGTCAGACTCGTTTTTCGGCATTTCTTAAAATTCACGGGTCAAACCACCCGGAATACACATAACACAATAATACCTTCCAAAAGGGATTATTAATCACAATAAACCACAATTCATCACATATCTCATAAAATCACCACCGTCAACACGGTACAGAATCTGAATAAATTGACAACAGTCAAATAGTCAAAGGACTATAAATGAAATATTCAGAACACAAAAAGGGCAAAGGTTACATTCTACCCCCCTTAAAAGAATTTTGTCCCTGAAATTCAACTACTAACATCACTAAACAAATGCGGGTACTTTAATTTCATCTGATCTTCACGTTCCCACGTGAATTCAGGGCCACGTTTCGAATTCCACCGAACCTTGACGATGGCAATCCTACTACGCTTCAACTTCTTAAACTCTCTTTCCAAAATTTCCACAGGCTCTTCCACAAAATTTAACTTAGCATCAACTCGAATCTCATCCAAAGGCACTTTTAGTGTTGGATCAGCCAAACACTTCTTAAGGTTCGACACGTGGAACGTGTCATGAACACCACTCAATTCCTCAGGCAAATCTAATCGATAGGCCACAGGGCCTACTTTCTCAATAATCTCAAACGGTCCAACAAACCTAGGTGCTAACTTCCCTTTCTTCCCAAAGCGTACCACACCTTTCCAAGGCGACACTTTGAGCAAGACATAGTCACCTACACTAAACTCTAGAGGCTTCCTCCTCTTATCAGCATAACTTTTCTGACGATCACGCGCAGCCTTAAGTCTATCCTTAATCTGCGAGATCTTCTCAGTAGTCTCTTGCACTAACTCAGGTCCTATCAACTGACCTTCTCCAACCTCAGCCCACATAATTGGCGAACGACACTTTCTACCATACAATGCCTCAAACGGAGCACATCTCACACTAGAATGATAACTATTGTTATACGAAAACTCAACCAACGGAAGATGAACATCCCAACTTCCTCCGAAGTCCAGGACGCACGCTCTAAGCATGTCTTCCAAAGTCTGAATAGTACGCTCACTCTGACCATCGGTCTGAGGGTGATAAGCCGTACTCATGTCTAAACGAGTTCCTAATGCCTCTTGCATTGACTGCCAAAACCTTGATGTGAAACGACTATCACGATCCGATATAATCGAGATCGGCACACCATGTCTAGCAACTATCTCATTCAAATACAATCTAGCCAACCTTTCCATCTTATAATCCTCACGCATAGGTAGAAAATGAGCAGACTTAGTCAATCGGTCCACAATGACCCAGATTGTGTCATGCCCACTACTAGTCCTAGGCAACTTAGTCACAAAATCCATAGCTATTCCTTCCCATTTCCATACGGGAATCTCAGGTTGCTGGAGCAAGCCAGATGGCCTTTGATGCTCAGCCTTAACCTTTAAACAAGTCAAACACTTACTAACATACTCAGCTATATCCTTTTTCATTCCAGGCCACCAATACATATCTCTCAAGTCATAATACATTATATCAACACCTGGGTGTACAAAGTACTTTGACTTATGGGCTTCATCTATTATCAGGGTTCTCACCTCACCCTTCAAAGGTACCCATATTCGATCCAGGTAGTACAGAGTTCCATATTCGCACTAGGTCATACAACGCTCCATTATTCCTAGTTCATCATCTATCCAAACACATTTCTGCAATCTAGCAGATTCATCCATAGCCTCCTTTTGAGCCGTCAGTATCCTATCCTTGATACTTGAATGAAGGATCATATTCATAGCTCTAACTCTCTTAGACTTTACTCTTTATTTGCTACTCAGGGCATCAGCCACCACATTCGCCTTACCAGGATGGTAGCAAATTTCACAGTTATATTCACTAAATAACTCTATCTAGCGACGCTGTCGCATATTAATCTTTCTGACTTAAAGCTATGCTTAAAGCATCTTTGAGCCGTATAGATGAACTTTTGATCCCATACAGATAATGTCTCAAGATCGTTAAGTGCAAAACACAAACCGCACCAACTCTAAATATGGGTAGTATAATTATTATCATCGAATTTTCAACGGCTAGACGCATAGGCCTCTCTTCATTTTCACAGCGACCTAGGTCCTACTCGGAGCCTCACAATTATACGACAAAATTCTCTCCGATCCACGGGGAGAGGCTAGGGAAAAAAGCGCATTAATAACGTATCCTTTAGGTCTGTGTGTGTGAACATGCATATTCCTGTGCCTCACCTAATTATAAAGTCTTTATTATCTAAAGTAAGATAGTAAGAGGATTAGCTATCTTAGAAAAGTTCTCAATGAACCTACGGTAATAACACAGCCATCCTAGAGACGAACGACCTCAGTCAGAGTTTCTACGGGGCTTTCCAATTCTTAATAGCTTAATCCTTACTCAGGGTCTTCATGATTCACCAACATTACCATTTATCACATGCCAAGAAAAATGAACTTCTCATTGCCAGAATTCACTCTTGAAAAAACTTAGCTTATACATTTTCTCACTTTTGAGAAGTGACACAGACTAAACCTTAAGTGTTCTACATGCCCTCTGGAGGTCTTAGAGTTAGATTAAGATATTGTCTATGAACGCTATCACATACTTATCAAGATACGGCCTTACAAAACTCTATTCTTCTCAACGTCCATAAAATTTTGTTGGTGCATAGTCAGACCAAAGGGACATTACAGTAGTGAACTCGAAATGTCCAGCAAACGAGTTCTAAATGCAGTCTTGGAATGTATCTATGTACTCTCAGCTGATGGTATCCAGACCTAAGATTTATCTTAGAGAAAAACTGCGACCCTTGCAATTGGTCAAATAGATCATCAATCCTAGGTAGTGGGTAACTATTCTTAACAGTTAACTTATTCAATTCTCTATAGTCAATACACATCCTAAAGAACCATCTACTTCTGAACGAACAATACCCGCTGCGCCCACATGGGATGAACTTGGTCGAATGCAACCTTCTGTCATTGGAGTTTCCTTAGTTGTCCCACAAACTCCTCCAAATCAGAAGGTGCCTAAACGATAAGGAGGAACTTTGCTACCGGGTTGCTCCACGGGGTTAAATCAATCTGAAACTTCAATTTCTTGAATAGGCGGTATTATCCAGATAGATCATCTGGAAATTAGCTCCAGGAAATATTCTCTAACCACAACAATCTATTCTTGTTTCTTTATCACTAGCATTTGCAAATCATCAACAATATTCGTTTTTTCAATCCGGTCTCTCTTCAATTACTCTAAGCAACTTTGCCATACGTGAGTGGTATCCTCACTACCTTACCATGAAAATTATTTTTAGCTTTAAAATTTAGACCAACCAGTCCCTACTATAATCACTATCATAACTCCAGGTCTAATGGGTATTAAGTCGATGTCAAAGATTTGCTCGATTTCTAGTTTGCATCCCTTAATAAGCTTATCAATCATCTATAGTGACCACTTGTCTATTTCAATCTCAGATTAGAAACCTAAGGTTGGTCTCGACGCCTACAGAGGTATGAAGGTTTAGTTGAACAAAACTATAGTCAGCACCAGAGTCAAATAAGGTAGTGGCAAAGTACTTGTTCAAAGTAAACGTACCCGTCACAATGTTCCCTTGGTTTCCATGACCCTGACCCTCGTTATTAGCAACAACTTGGTTTAGACGGTTTCCTCCTGGTCCTTGTACCCTATTCCTTCGAGGACAAGCTAGCTTAACATGGTCGGTACTACCACGCTCATAACATGCCCTAACAGGTGGGTTTCTAGCATTGACAGGATTACAAATCTCCTTTTGGCATAACTTCTACCTATCCTTTGCCAAATGACCCAGGCGGTTATAGTTGTAGCATGTACGACAAGGTCCACCGGGTACATGGTAGGAGTTATAGGTGGTACACTTGGGCCAAGTACCCGTATTCTCTCTTCATACATGGTTCACAGTAGTAGCAAAAGCATTCACAGTCCTCGGTCATCTTTTTAATTCATCCCTTTATTCCTATCCTTGCTAGGTCCCCCCATTTCCTCTCTTATTAACTTCTTATTGTTCCATTCCTAAAGCCTAATCAGTTAGTGCACCAGAACTCTGCACAGCCTTTTGAATAGTCTTTGGCTCTGTTGCATGCTACCATCCTACGAATTGTGGAGCTAAGGCCATAAAACATACTCTCAACTAAGCCTAACTCTCAGGAGTTTACTAATTGGAACTTAACATAGCCAAACTAATGAACCTATCTGTATACGCAGCATGGCTAAGCCCCGACCATGGCGTGAATTCCACAACTCAAATTTCTAACTTTTGCTTTCATGAACTAGACCATAAAACTCTTGTATCATAATCACACTTAAAGTAATCCATGATATACTAACAGCAACTTCCCGACTTAGCGTGCGGATCTGAGAGTTCCACCACGTTAAAGCCTTACTCACAAATGAACCAGCAGTGTATTTCACCTTTGGTCAATACTACAACCACTCATATCATGCACAGATTGCCATTTCTCAATCCAATGAGTGAGGGCTTAGAGCTACAAAACCTCCCTTACCATCCATATTCCTTAGGAGGGTACACGCATAAAAATTCCTTTATATGAACTACCTACCCGGTTTGCCATTTTCTATAACATTCCCAATATCCTGAATGTTCTCATTACACACACTTTACCATTCTTAATTTCAACATTCCCTTGGTTACTTACATTGGGCCAACATGGCGGGTAAAAGGTTTCCGAATTGCTGAGCAATGATCGTTGGTGATAGTAGGGTTGCAACCCCCATTGGCTCCCCCTACATTCCTATTAGCTCCCTCTACACCCCCATTAGCTCCCCTAACCTTGGTCATTACCTCGACCATTCAATTCATTATAGCTCATCATTACCTTCCCTAGGTCTTCTACCCCTTCCACCTCTACTAACCCGTTCACCCGTTCCCCCTCCTAGTGATTCGGCTGTAGGGACCGGCCAATCAATTTAGGTTCTCATCCTTGGTCGGCATTATCTATACAAGGTGAGAACATGGGAAACGTTAGGTAAAGTGGGAAGACTAGCACAATACATCGAATATTCTACTATACAAAACCAAATATTTTTCGCGCTAACACCACCTACGATGTTCAACATCGATTTGTCCCGTGAACAAAAATACTAAATGAGGTAGTTGTGACATGCTTATCAATTACGTTGGCCATCGTACTTATATTGCATCATTTCCCCACTTCATACTCATATTGACTACTCATTTCATTGACTGACATAACCAAAAGGCCACCAACTAAGAACACTCAAAGGCAACAAAAAAACTATTACCGCACTCATAGATCCTAATAGCAATAACAACGGTCTTAGGTAATAGTTTGGCCAATCCAACCTAGTTCTCTATAACCTTCGGCTTGATAACAATTGTCACACCCCGACAATGGCGGAAGGAACTCGGAAATGCAATTATAATGATCAATCATTACACAGTACAAAAAATAGAGAAAACTACATTGCATTAAATTCCATGTGATATGAAGACCATCAAACCTGAACAAACTCAAGTGATGTCCAAATCGTCAAACTAAATAATCACAAATCTTTACATTTATTCATACGCCTTGTCATGGGACCATAACCAAAACTTAATACCAAGATCTCCAAATACTAAAATCAGAACAACAAGAAGCAAGACTTCAAGCATTTCCTTTCGGGATACTTCTAGTCTGCTATGAATCACCAAACTATTCCTCTTCCACTTCACCTGAAAATGATACTCGGAAAACGTCAACAATAATGGTGGTGAGCTAGTTAGCGTTTGACCTTAACCCATAAAGTTGTGCCAATATTTCAAAAATGGACAATAGTGCTATAGGGACATTGAATATATGCTAAACAATCCAAGACATACCATCCCCGGCCTAGTATATCTCAACATCTAATATAAATCCGGAGTCACAAATTCAAATCATTAACGACCTAAAGGGTTCTACAGGCTGGAGCATATTAATTTTAGGGCACGTATCACACAGAACCTTGCATGCCAAACACGTAATGCAAGTACCACAAGAACTTGTACTGCCACAAACATCAGTACATACATGTTGACACATAGAACCTTGCTATGCCAAACCACAGGACATGCCAGTAAATCATCACATAATATCTCACTTAACAGTTCATAAGCACATTTCCTTGTCCAAAAAACCAAACACATATTATGCACAGATCACATTCAAAAACATTTCAAAACACATTTTAGTATCAATTTCCTCAACAAGAAAAACAGAAAAAAGTTGGGTACGAGAACTCACTTAAGAACACCTTCCACAAGCCTTTAGCAACCAGCTTCTACTACACAAGCAAATGCAATGACGCCCGCACACGACCTAGTCCAGTTAATGTCCCATTTTAATCATTCACTTCCAAAACAATCTCCACGCTTGATGCATAGAGTATAGACGCGTTGTACAATTACCCAAAACAGTTTTAGTGGTGTGATGGTTGACGACTTATTTCCACAATCATATCAATCTCATTCTCCGATAATACATACTTATACTATTTAGCGCAAATAGATAAGTAATATAATAAATATTTATAATTATTAATTATAAATACATCTCGACAAGTCTATTCGGTACACCTTAGGCACTTCAAAATAATCATTATGCGGTTGAAAATAAAACGTTTACTCATAATAAACACATTAGAGAAGTTTCGAGAAAAAAATTATATTTTTCGTCTTTTAGTGAAAATAAATAAAATAATTAAATATTATTTTATTATTAAAAATCAAAAATCACGTTTTTAAGAAAATTTCTAAGTATAAACTTTTTACGAAATTTCGACATGACCCGTACGTGTTTACAACGTTTTTCCAAGGTTTCAAACCTTAATTTCCAAACACTTTTCACAATTCGACACTTTTCGATAAAATTCCAAAATCTCAAACTTTAACGTTCCACCAAATGTTTTCCCCAAAATAACGAATCCAATATCAATTCGAAAAAACATTTAGCTTTCAAAAAAGTCCACCAAAACTCTCAATAATGACCAAATATCGCTTATTGGGATTTCGAGGCCCTACAAGGGTCCAATTAGGACATTTATAATGTCCTACAAAAATACTATTAAAGTCCAAAAACCAAGGTCCCATTTACATATATATGTTTATAACTTTATGTAGAATGATTAGGACCACATTAAGCCCTCCCTTATTAAGCCGCGGCTCAATAGACTTTTTGGGAGTGAGTCATAAACTCACAAAATAGTATATTAAGCTTTAAAATAAGCTTAATAAGCTTACGTTATCGCTTTTGGTTATTACCATAAAGCCTCAAAATAGTCCACACCCATACGCCTATAATACAAAATAATCCAAAATACTTTCCTAGTGATTTGGGAAAAACTACATCGTGGCATATAAGCCGAAATAAGCCAAGAAATATTTTAAATAAGCCGAATAAGCCATACAAGCTACTATCAAAAATAAGCATTCTAGCATCATATATTATTCAACCATCACGACCACAACATCAAAACTACAAAAACCTCTTTTCTTTCTTTTATTATCACGAACCAAACACAACCTTTTTATCTGTTTCGTTTCTAAAAATCAATTTTTCACAACGATAAACTTGTACAACTAACATATATGCATCAATATAAACCCAAAAGGACAAACAAATTTTAAATTTTGAAAACTTTTAAGAGAATCTTCAAATTTGTGGAATTTTGACCACGAAACGGACAAACCCCAAACGTTGTTTAAATGGGGAATAACCAACACTTAGATATTCCAACCATTAAATATTTATGTTTCATGTTTTCTTGATCAATATTCAAAGGAATTTATGAGTTTGTGTGTGTTGTAGGTGGCGGAACGAACACAAAGACAACACACAAGTGTGGGTCTTTTATTTTTTTTGAAATGAAATAAAAATGAGTGGAAATCTCTTAGCATATGGAATATATGTGTTTATTAGGACACAACTCCTAAAAACTAGCCATGTTGTTCTGTATCCTTCCCATAACCGGCCAAGGGATCTAAGGGAGTCCTGGGCCTTTCTTTTCGTGTCGAAACCACTTAAAAGCTCACAAAACTCAACCGTAACATTTACCCCAAAGTTAAAAAGCATTTTTATTCACCTTAAAAATACTTTTCCATTAACTTAGAGTATTCACTTACCATATTTACAATTTAACCCTTCAAAAATTCATTTGGACATTAACGACTTGTCAGGGACTCGTTTTTCAGCATTTTCAAAATTCAGGGTGGTCAAACCACTCCGCGGAGTACAACATAAAACAAATAATTACCTTTCAAAAAGGATTATTAATCACAATAACCCTTAATCATTACATATCTCATAAAATCACCACCGTCAAAACGGTACAAATTGAATAAACTAACAAAAGTCAAATAGTCAAAGGACTATAAATGAAATATTCAGAACACAAAAAGGGCAAAGGTTACAATATAACACTGACAAATACATCATTTCAACATATGGTGATGTAGTCACCATTTCAGAGGCCTACGGTTGTGAAGATTAAAAATGAAGAACCCTCCACTGGATCAAACCGAGGGACAAAGAGAAGACGATCAGGCAAGGAAACTGAGTCAACCAATGAACCAACTCATAAGGAGAGCAGGACAACAAGTTCTTCTAAAGGTGCATCCAGATCTAAACCAACTGACTTGGATGATTCTATACTTCAAGAGTTCAACACTAGAGACGAAGATGTAATTCTACCAACAGCGGCACAAGATGGATAATGTCAGTGATCCTTCAAGCTCTCCAAATCCTGATCGTGAAGGCACCTCACAAGATGTCTCGAACTACCTCCCAACCAGGGATTACTCCATTGGGCACAAGCTGCCGTCTCACAATATCTTATTTGATGTATTATGGTTAATCCCATCGCATTTCCTCTGCCGTCATATGAAACCGGCTCAGATTGACTATTTGACTCAAGAGTTAATTGAACGGGCTACCTATGATCTCTGAAAGGTTCGTGATGAGTGTAGCAGAATTGAATATCACTTAGACAGAAGTTTCAAAGCTACTAAATGTCAATTAAGACTAGAATAAATCCTGAAGGAAATTGCCAATATCCTCATGATATCAGAAAGCCCTACCTCTGATTCCGAATGCACGAGGTAGTCTTGTTATCCCTTTCGATCATTTCATCAACAACGATCTTGAATATCTGAAAGGAGGAAGCTTAAGTCACAAGTACACCACTTCCATTACAAAGACAAAGGCTGCTGATTATGGTCAAATTAAATGGATTGAAGACAGGATCCCTAGAAGTATGTGGAGTACCATACCTGTTGTCTACGACAAACACGCCTACTGGGGAACATATCACTGGGGTCCAAAACGTCAAAGATTCTATGGATATGCTACTAACATGGAAAATTCAAAGGATGTATACTCAAAGCACAGGATCATCACAGTCATTAGTCTCAAGATCATGATGTTCTATGGTTACAGTTATTTAGAAGAGATAATTGTTCGACGACAGGACGACAAGCTATACAAGTTTCGAGAAGGCGACTTCAAGAGACTTTGACGCCAAGACATTGAAGACATGTTACTCCTTCTTGTTCAAGGAAAGCTGACCAACCTTAGTCTGGATGAAGGATATGCATTGAATGTGGCCTTGAGAATGTACACACGTCGTATTGTCATTCAAGAACGCGTGGAAGATCTACAATTGGCAGTTGAAAGCTACCAAAAGAAGATCAACCTTGCAAGACCAGACTCTCAACGTTTAGATATTAGAAAAATAACTCCTTACACTACCTATCCTGACATCCAAGGAATTATCTATTAGGACGACATGAACAAAAATTGTCTGATGCACACTGATAAACTTCATAAGTTCAGTGATGCGCATAGAAATCATGTTTAGTACTCCCTCATCGCTTTACTACCGGGATTTAGTCTGGAGAGTACTTGCCGAAAAGACGATGGTCTAATCAAGACAAGAGAAGAGCTCGAGTGATGATCAATGCTATTGACAGAAAGCTCAGAGATAGAAGGCTAATGAGAAGTTTAGAAAAGTTTGTTGGAGGAAGACCATACGGGGAAGACCTTCGGTTATTTCAAAGGACCATATGATTCATCATATGGTTCTTTCATTAAAGGTCCATCCTCCGTACCATATATTTGTGAATTTGTATATATGTAGTGTAGACTTTATGGTGATAATAAGGAGTGCTCGAATACAAAATTTTCAAGAATTTTATAGTAAATTCAAAAAATTTCAAATTATTGTACTCAACACTATCTTATATACCCCCAAGATTGAGGAGGGGAACGCAATATTAAAATGTTCCCTTTTAGTTAATATGTACATTCTGTCCCCGCAAAGTTTAGCTGACAATTCCTAGATATCCAGAAAGTCTTCTACATGATGGTATGGACGACTTAACATTTTGGATGGAAGAAATACTCCATCTCTCGAGCTGGGCACAAGTGAGAAAATGCTTCAGGTTAGTAAAGAATCTACTATTCGTATGTATGTGGACAATGTGTAAATCAGATAAAATTGGACTATACATGCATCACACTTGCATGTACTAAATTACGTGTATATGTTAAGGGGGGGGGGGCTTTAGTGATGATGAAAAACTTTCAAAAGTGTAAATCTTTTGTTATGTTATTAAAACTATTTGATTGAAATTTTCAACGATTTTTGGTTTGACTGAGTGGAATACCCAAAAGTTCGTCCATGTACTTAAAATTATGACAGTTATATGGTGGTTTAGGCATTAGGTTTTAAATTCCCATGATCCATCCAGAACCAGGGGATCTAACCCAGGGATATCCATAGTTAGTGTAGAAGTACTTAGGTTTGATACAAAGGAGAAAAAGTGAGAATACGGGGAAAAAGTGCAAGACTGAGATGGAAGTATTACTGGAAAATAAACCCAAAAGGTGTTAGTTTGAAGTCGCGGTAGCGTTGAATGGGGTGTTGAAGAATGAATAAAAGAAATGAATAGGAATAAAGGGTGAAAAGTTGAAGCATCCATACAATTAGGCAAAAACCGGTCAATACATAATTCTGTCAGAAAAACTAAGTTGTTGTCTGACATTGAAGACAGTTATGGACCCAGTAGTGACGCTATGCACAACCCTCCCTAGCCACTCAAGGTCTCTCAACAGACTCTTGTTTCATTTCTCACAGAGATTACATGCATTTCTATCAACTTTCTCACTCCGAGTTAGTTGATATTGAAAAGATGGCAGTCTGCTCTAGCCTCCAATCACTAAAATCAAAGGTGCACTATTGCGTCTAGAGCAAAAGATATCATTCATAAATTCATAGGACAATTGTCAAAATTATGCTTGTTATTCACATATGATGAATAACGAGAAATATATTATGAGTTTCCTTACGATTATCATTGTAATTTTTAGCCAGAAAATCCGAGTGATATAATTCACAATGGAAGATGCAAATCCTGACTTGAGCCAACATCAAACAAGTATATGGTAGGTGACTTGATGGATTATATCGAATTTAAAACTTGTGACAGCTGGCAAGAATAATGATGGTGCGATATCAGTAAGAATAACTTGTTCCAGGACTATGAATTGTTGATTTATGACAAATTTTGATTATGATTTACACTCTCGGATGTTGTCATAAAACCCACTTTAGGCAAGTGACAGTCGATTGATTTCAAATCAATTTTTTATTCAGCGGTAACGATGTAACTCCGTAGGTTCACTCTTGTTGTGCTGTCTGCTTTGGGACGTTTCCGATTATGAGAAACAATGCTGAGTTCGATGAATCTAATACACATGTGTTAGAAAGATTCTATACTACAACTGGAAAAAACCCTTGTCAAGAGATATTCTTTAATTGAAATTTACCTGATGCAGGCTCGATCCTCACAGATTCGAAGGTTATTCCAACCAAACATAAGTGAAAGACAAAGCCATGTTTATCCCCCCCTTTATTGCTAACTATTTTATTTCAGGAACAAATAAAGATGGAAATGGAGGTACCTGGATCCAGCTGACTCACAAGATTCATAGCCACATGCTCATACCCGACCGACAAATGTAAAGACATCGTGAAAGCTCAAGTACATGTTTCAAGACTTCCGCTACTCTGATACCGTACGTCCTTCTTGAAGCGACGAAGTGTTAAAGTTAAAGAACTTCGAGAAAGATGCATCATTACAGCTTTCAAGTTATCAAATCAAGAAAGGTATGAGCATGTCGGTCCCAAAGTCACAAGTTTCACAAGATGGCAAAGATTACAAGATGGCGAAAAGAGATTATGCTTGGTTGATGATCTCATAGTGCTCAAGATCACATACTCACATACAAGTTAAAGTCAAAGGAATGTGCTCCAGCCTAAAAGTCAAGATCACTACAACATATTCACAAGATGAAGTAATGAAGTAAATTCAAGTCTGCGAGCACAAGAATGAAGACTCAGCATAGTATGCTAGGTTTAAGTTTTTGTAAAATGGAGTGACCTCCCTTAGGGGGAGATTGTTAGGAACACAAAAAGTGTCGGTCACTTCCATGGATATCGGTAGATAGCTCGTTTAGCTATTTTTGGAACCTTAATAGGCTAAGTTAGGAAAAGCCCATGGAAAGCCCATGTAAGCCCATTCTAGCCGGCCACTTTAGGGTATTTATACACCTCTCCATGCCTTGGAGAGGTGGTTGGTTGTTCATTTCCTCACACACATAATATACATTCCATTTCCATTTACTTTCTCTCTCTACGTTCATCCAACCCACTCTCTCTATAGTTCTTGCATAAATCAAAGATTACTACTATTCTACAATTGATATCAAGAGCCATGGAGTGGTGTGTTTAGTTTTTGAGTTTATTTTTAGTTCGTGTGTTTTTCTAACAAAAATCGTCCTTTCTTTTTTTTCTTTGTTTTTGAAGCACTTATGTATACTAAAAGATCATTTACTGTGGTAAAGTTGATCTAGTATCTTTATGATATAGGTGTACATGCTTTGAATCAAGAAAAACATCATTTTTATTACTTTTGTGTTCGAAAACCTTTACAAAGAACAAAATCTTAATTTTAAATTTTTCGGTTTAAAAACCTTAAAGTTTTCATTTTTCTTGTTCCTATAGGGTTATTAACACTAGTTGTACAAGATTTTTTGCAAAAAACCAATCAAAAAAGTATCTTTTTGTGTTTTTGAGATTTTGAGTTTCGTCACTGTTGGTACCGAACAACTCCAATTAGTTACTATTGAACAACTACTATCGAACAACTCCAGGTAGTTACTATCAAACAACTCCTGTTTGTTAGTATCGAACAACTACTACCGAACAACTCCTTGCAGTTAGTACCGAACAACTCCTTGCAGTTAGTACCGAACAACTCCAGATTAGTTAGTACCGAACAACTCCTTGGAGTTAGTTCCGAACAACTCCAAATAGTTTGTACCGAACAACTCCAAGTAGTTAGTACCGAACAACTCCAAGTAGTTTGTACCGAACAACTCCAAGTAGTTTGTACCGAACAA
>BQNB010150288.1:0-16056 GCA_026074375.1 Tanacetum coccineum
CTGATGGAAACTTCGACATGTAAATATTTTTATTTTTCTCTTTATTTTGATTTATAAATATTTTTGAAAAAGAAAATACAAAAACATAAAACCAACAAAAAGAAAATAGAAAAATATAAAATCTATAAAAATAAAATATAAAATAAGAAAATTTCAAAAATACCAAAAAGAATATTCTCGACATGTCTCTTGGATTCAATAACATTTACGTGCTATAAATGTCGATTAACATTGACACGGGTGTGTAAATGAAGTTCGAGCAAGAGTTCAGACTTTTCAAAACATGTCATTTCTAAATTTTTCTCTATGACTTATGTACATTTCAGTGCATAACTCGGTCCCGAATGTAATAGGGAAGTGTACGTTTCAGTGCGCTTACTCTTTAAATAGAAGAGAAGTCTTCTATCGTGGTTTTTAAAACCGTTGAACATAATTTTTCAAAAAGAACTTTCAATGTCAAATTGTTTACAATATAATTTATGGTATATTTCCATAAAAAATGGTATTTGTTAAAATTGTGTGTTCAACACTCCCTTCCTCAAATAAGTTAAAAAAAGTGTAGTACTTACAATGTCATTTTATGTGGATTGATTTTTGAGGGGGAACTTTTAAAACCTAAGCCTTTTAATGTATTTTGGGCACATCTCATAAATGTCAATTTTATGTATCCAAAAACATTTCATGAAATTAAAATGTCAATTAATAATATACATTGTTCACTAAGGCATCTCACTCCGTCTTTAACATATTCGTGGTGTCATATCATTTTTTTTCTTGTAACGTTAAGTTTTAAAAACTAGTGGTATCTTACATAATGTGTTGAAGGGGAGCTATCAGAAAAATGAATTCATACAATATCATGGTATAATTTTTCTCCCCATGGAATTTTCTCATGTCATAAATTTTAATCAATTGGTATTTCAAATACTAGTTTTAATATTTAAAATAAAGGGAGAAAATGTGATTAAAATGTGATATAGAAGAATGTGATCTTTAAGACTCTAAGTGCAACTCTTTCCTTTGTGTGCAAAACAATTTCGAATCTCGGTGCACATGTGTAGGGGGAGTATTTAAAAATGTCTACATCAAAGGTTTTATGGTTCGATCTCTATGCCCACAACCAATTAACTCACGACGTCAATGATGTCATAAGGTGGTTAAGGTTAGGTATAAGTCCTATGATCCAACCAGAGCCGGAGGGATCTACCCATGGACATTCCATAGTTAGATTAGAAGTCCTTAGGTATGATTGGAGAAGAATGAGAATAAGGGAATAATGCCGACTAAGGTTGAGCTAACACTGGAACAATCACAACAAGGTGTTAGTGATGACGTCTTGGTAAGCATTGAAGGGGTTGAAGAATGAAAAAGAAATGTATGGATAAAGGGTGAAAACAAAGCAGCCCTCCACACAACTTAGGCAAAAACCGAATCAATACATAATCTATCAAAATCACAATGATGATTGTTGATATTAAATAAAGCGATCATGGACCAGTGATGCAATGAACAACCCTTCCCAGCCATTCGAGTTTCTCTTAAAAAAAATTGTCTCATTTGTCACGGAGATACACACGTTATCTATTGACATCTCAATCCGGTTTGTTAATATTGAATAGGTGGCTAGTCTGCTCCATGCCTCCGATTACTAAAAAACCAAAGTGCACAAATCGAGTCTAGAGACAAGAGAGATCAAATTATAAATCTCATTAGGACACAATTTCAAAATACACTTGGTAAACGCCATAAAGTTCATCAAGCAGTACAAAGAGTCTAACGCATTATTTCAGATCTTTCCTAGAACATCCGAGTGATAATTAAGTATGCACAGTGAAGTGGAATTCCTGCTTGAGCCAAACATCAAACAGCTTCTTGGTATGTGACTGCAAGATTTAGATGAATCGAAACTTGTGACAATGGATATCGATTTGGTCCTGTATAGGATTATAAGTCTTATCAAGATAAGATAGATAACTATCTGATTCACTCTTACCGTGTTGTTACTTTGAGACGCTCCGGTAACAAGAACGGCTAGTACAGCTGCAAAACCCTATCAAGAAGAATACTCAAATGAATTTATCTGATCCTATAGCAAGTATTTATTCTGATTATTCGGGGACCATGGTTATTGCATCGTATTCGACGGGAAGTGACCAAGACACTTTCGTCCTTCTGTTGTTTATCACTAAACTTTTAAATGCAGAGTCTATGCGTGTTACATCCATGTACCAGCGAAGGTCGGATTCTTTTACACTTAATTTTTTCTTCGAGCTCTAAAAGGTAAATCATTTAGCAGCAAGATTGTTGATATCCTTAAACTTCCTCAATGATCTTCAAAGTCAATCTAGATATACATTTTGGGGGAGTTGTTAGCTTATGTTCTTATAGGTAAATCAAACAGAATGCATATGTATGTGTATGTCGGCATGAGCATTAAGTTGATCAAGATTAGTCATATCTAGATGATTTAAGTCAAGGAGATTGATGCAAGTTTAAAGTTCTCAATAAACTTAAATTCAAAAGACATAGGGCTCAAGATCCTAAGGGATCACATATACGACACCGATAGAATGTTATCGGTTGTCTAAGCATGATTGAACAAAAAGCCATTACAAATGAGAAAAGACTAATAAAGACCAAATTAGGCAATGCTCTAACATAATATCTTCACAGGGTGGGGGATGATAATAGTCAAATCATAGATAACCTCCCATCATAGGAAAGTCAACGTTATGGAGAGCAAAGAAAGATCCTCAACATTGGGGGAGAATGTTAGCCTTAATTTTATATAATTCGAACAAGAATTGCTATCGGTCTTATTGTCGTAATTTGTATTGTTAATTATTAGGCTAGTCGGGTTCAACGGGCTTGGAGGATTGTAATCTAATATTGTCCGTGTTTCGGGCTCAAAGCCCAAGATATGCCAAGCCCAGCCCAAGTAACAAGCCCATACGCCACTTAGTGGGTTAAGGGTATAAATAGGACCCTCTCCACACATGGAAAGGGTGTTGGTTTCCATTTCTTGTATGTGTAATCATCCACTCCTCTTTTTCTCTCTAATCTAATCTTCCATCTTTGTTTCTTTCTTTACTTTCTCTCTCTACTTTTCTTTCTTTCTTTTTTTTCTCTTAGCTTATTGCTTATTTGGCATGGCTTATTGTTGTGATATGGGTTAACTTTTGGGATAACACAACCACTAGGGAAAGAATCAACGATGCCCTGGACAACGTTGATGCCATTCATGAAAGTTTCAAAGGGGAACATCTAACCAAGGAGTACCCTCTCAAGAAGGTGGATGAGGCAATCAAGCATAGCAGATATATGGAATCCTTGGAAGAAATCATCATCAAATTTTGTGAAGACGCAATTAAAAAACAGACCGCGAATGATGAAAGGACGAGGAAGATCCTTGAAAACACAGAATCAAACATAACGACACTTAAAACTACAACAAAGAACCTACAGGAAAAAGCTTATCAATTAACCCATAAAGTCCTCACTAATACAGGAGAAAAAGTCAAGGCAATAACAACAATATGTAAGGAAAACATGAAGGAGCTAGTTCCTCGTGACTTATCACCTATGTCGTTTCTAGGACATTTGAAGGAACAAATGGATAGCCCTTACAGAACTCGCTAAACCGTTCACATGATTAGAAATCCTGAGGAAATTCATAGTACAAAAGCTCAGGAAGATGAAGGGGATATGGATGTCGGTTAGGACATTACAAGCAAGGATGTAGAAAGGCTGAGGTAATTTCTAACACCTACCATATACACTTTACCCAACCTTAAACCAGTAGTGCAACCATATATACCACTGGGACCAGTCCATGATAAGGATAAATTTATAAGGAAAAAGGAACATGATTATGATATTCCTCTAAATGATAGCGTAATGCAACCCTTGACCCCTCAGACTGTTCAAATCACACCACCTAAAGATGATTATGTAGCACCGGCTACAAATCTTATGTCTAACAAACAATTAAACAAATTCAAGGATAAATTTTCTAATATTACAAAGGTTGCCAAAAAGGAATATGATAACCCTGCTACAAAGACGTATGATTGTGAGACCTTCATTCGGAAATTACTACACCAAGTAAGCCAATCATCAAGGGAAATGAAATCTCAACAGCAGTATGGTTCTAATTTGTCATTCCCCTAGCCAGTATCAAATCATGGTTTTCATTGCTACTCTCACTCGCACTTAATCTCAAGTGAAGGAAGGAACACCTTATTACTTGGCAAATAAGGATGGAGTCAAGATCGTGACTCAAACAAAAACAAGCACTTTATGGGAGACACCCTATGACTATCTTTCATTCTGCATATTAGTTGGTTTATATGTTTTCAACTTTGTTTTGCAGGATCCAGGAACTAGGAGGCATTTATCGAGAACGGCTCGACTCATAATCATGTGGTAACTAGGTTAAATCTGAAGCAGTTACTGCGTAACAACTTTAGTTTAAGCTGTAACCATTATAGTTACAACATAACCCATTTTACGATTACACCGTAACTCTTTAAAAACTTAAAAATTTTCATACCATTTGATTATGACGTAACTACCAGAGTTACGTCGTAACCTCCTTCTAAAATCTTAAAAATTTAAGTTTTAAACATGTCTAAACCTTGTATACATAAATGGAATTTGTGGGTATGTTCTCTGGAAGCCCTCACGGGACTAAACTCGTCCACTTGGGCCACCAAGTGGTTTAAAAGGCTTGTTGCATATGCTAAATGCAACCGTGATTCCTACGAAAGTAAGTTAGGTTTGTATTTTCTGTACACTTCATAATTCTTGTAGAATAATTTTATGCTTTGGTTTGTTCTTGTGCTCACAGGGGATAAAGAGCTTGCGGGAAGACGGAGATAATCTAAAAGATTGTCATCAAATTTCAAATCTTGAAGCAATGCTTAGGGAGTTTCTTGTCTTAATTTTACTCTTTCCTTTTTATTTCATTTCCTTAATGTATAATAGGGACATTGTACAAATCAAGTGGGGAGAGGGGAGTAGAATTAATACTTGATGTATGTTTTGCCTTCGATTTTCTAGTTTTCTTTGAAAATTATGCCAATTTTAAAATTTTTGACAAATTTCTCTTAAAGAACTAGAATTAATTTTTGCCGAATGCACATTACCCTTTATTATTACTTGATGAGATTTAAGACTAATATTCCGTTTTCATCATATTACTCAAAAATCCACCAAAATATTGAGTGTGCCGGTAGTATTGTAGACTTTAGAACTTGTCATGTACATCATTTCGAGACCTAATTGATTAGCAAGAATAGATAGTTCAAGAAGGCAACACTTAGGAAATCACCCAAATAACCTATATGTGTGTGTTTATCGACTTGTTACACTTACTTGTCGACCTCCCATGATAAACCCTTTTGTTGCACTCATTATTAGTGCAAGATACCCCTAGATCCCTAATGTTAAGCCATTCTACGTTTTCACCTTACTCTATATGTTTCGTTACACCATTTCACCTTAACCTATCATGTTGTCTTTATTTTCTTTGTGTTGAAATCTCTGGCTAATTAAGTCCATGGTTCGGGGGAATGGGAACGAAAATTGTATGCATTTGTGGAAGACTAATCAGTTATGATCTGGAAAGACCTCCCCCTGTATCACCACTTTCAACGTTGTTTATCTCAAGTGGGGGATGTGCGTATAATATTAGATGTTGCGGGGGCAATAATTAAAGATATAAACTCCTGTAGCATTTGCATATTTATCATGAAGAAAATGAAGAAAAGAGGGTACAACAAAAAGCCACCCATGTGCTAAAAATGTAAAGATGGTGCAAAATAAAAAAATATATAAAAAACGGAGCTCGTAGCCCATTATTGCACCAAGACATCTCAATTAATAATAAAGAATGGAGCTAGGAGCCCATATTGAAGATCAAATTTTTGGATTTAGACTCTGGACCCCCACCCCATGATGTGACAGTAGCTAGTTAGTACAACCTTAAATTATTGTAGACTATTTTGTTTTGTGTTTTTTATAACTTCCATATAATGTGTACCCATTTCTACCTAACCTCTTTATCACCCTTTAAAACCATATTATTCTTGTTGCCTTTAAGAATTAATTAGACCCTAATTCTAACTGGTGCAGATTTGTGTACTTTCCAAGCTTATGATAGAATACATGTTATGACTATGCAATTGAGCTATCACCCCAAAAATGAAACACTTAGACTAGTGGAGAGTTGAGTGACTTTTTATCCCCTTTTCATGAGGTGTTCGGCTTTGATGTTTTCTAGCATAAGAATTTTATAGATTCATTTCTTGAAGTTATTATCGAGAAATCTTTTTATAAAATGTTCTAACAGGTTCTACTTGAGGGCAAGCAAAAGTCAAGTAGGGAGATATTTGATAACATCAAATATTTAATACTTTTTAGTAGCAAAATACCCCCTATATTACCTGTAAATGTTTCACTAATACTCAAATACGAGATATTTTCTACATTTTGTAGTTTTCAGATGAAATGTAAGAAAGTGACAAGAAACAAGGGAAAATGGCTCAAAGTGTAAATATTTAAAGATTGTTACGGCGTAACACCAAAAATGGTTACATTGTAACATATATTAAGAAAGTACAAAGATCAAGGACAAGATTACGGCGTAAAAACCCCCCCCCCCAAGTCAGATTACGCCGGTAAACATGTAATTAGAAGGAAATCTACCTAAGAAAAGATGATATCGACGAACACCATTTCTGGTTACTGTCATAACCAAGAAGATCCTCAATAATGGAAAATGAAGATCACGTACATATGGAAATTATTTGAAGGTTACTGCATACACCAATTCTGGTTACGCGTAAACAATGCTTAAATATGAAATGCCGTGTATGATGGTTACGGCATAACACATTTATCAGTTACGCCGTAACAGGTTCGATAGCTATAAATAGAGGCCTCATTCAATCTATTTTGACATCACTTCCTCCACAGCCAATTAAGCAGAGGCATAAGGCATACTAACCATCGAAGATATCAACCTGGAGTCCAAGGAAGATCAACTTTATTTCTTTTTGTATTCAATCTGTTCAAATACGAAACTCTTAGTAGAATAATGGAAGCTTTCAATCTATGCTTTCTTCTATTTCTTTCCGTGTGTCCATTACTATAAGCGGTTAAGCACTTAAAGTGACGGCCTAGTTATGTAATTATTATTGTTATTATGTTTGTTTCCTAATAGATTATGGTTTCATTAGATATTCCTTGACTATCGTGTAACCCTGGGTTTTGGTAGTACGAGTGGTTTGGAACTCGCTTGCTCTATTATTATATTATCTAGTCAATATGGGATCCATCGGGTACTAAGGAATAGTGGTTATTCGTCCCTAGTATAGGAACTAATCGGTCTCCGCACATTATCACTCAATATACTTAAAAAGCACAAGAACTCTTTCAGAGAGGGTTAATAATATGCATAGTTTATTAGATCAGTTTTGGGAATAGTTAGGATTAATCACTGCAACCTGGATAACCTACCTCCTATACGATTTGGACTGATTCGGAATCGCAAGGAGTATAGGATAGATTAAATATACCTATTCAAGTCTATCGACCTTAGAAACCATTAATGAAACCATAATTTGACATTGCACAGGAAAATGTTTTCATAACAGTAGTAATGAAGTAACTAGGTTAGCACGTTTTCTCCTTTGATATCTTCAACACTTTTAATTTTTAGTATTTTATTTTATTGTTATTTAATTTAATTCAATTCAAAACCATTTTCAAAACGTGACATTTAAAATTAAAACTAATTGCAACTTAGCTCTTGGGACGACCTAGGATTTACCATTCTATACTACACACGATCGGGTTCTCTGCCCGTTAGTGTGTTGTAAGGTAGATCGAGTTTTATAAATTTAAAACTTGATAAATTTATATTTAAAAGAAAATAAGCATCACCTAGGGATACCCGTCATGTCCGCTGGAGTCCATGCGAAGATGTCAACATTCTTTCGGAGGGTAAGTATTAGCGCATGCCTGCACTCAGCGGACAGACCCCCTCCGATAGTAACAAGCTGCTCTGGGTAGTCATCATTTACCACTATCTTTTCCTTGACACTAAACTTAGGTGGCTTCTTCCACTTGTCCAGTTGTTGCCTTTCTTCCATATCATCTAATTGCATTGGTTCCTTTCTTGGCCTCCAAGAACGAGTCTCCATCAGAGCCAACAAAACTCTGGGATTAGCTACTTCCGAGCTCGTCCGCATCAGAGTAGGATCTATTACACGTGCATGCCGACTTAGGGCTTGAGCTTCCTCGATTTGTCTGCACTCCCTTAGAGTCTCTCTAGTGGTGGCTATAGTAGCTATCCCGTTTAAAGTTAGAAACTTTATCATTGAGTGGATAGTAGAGGCTACAGCTCCTAAGCTCCTCATCCACGTCCTACTTAGTAGAGCATTATACGGGGATGGACTCTTGACCACTGCAAATTCCATTATGACTGTTCAGGTTTTTCCGCATTCTCCTATAGTAACTTCTAGATCGATCACCTCTTGAAAACCCCACCAGTGGTACTCGGGATTCTTTCAACCTCAACCTCGTCCGATAGCTAAGATTTTTGAAACAATGCTCATACATAACCTCTGAAGAGCTACCACCATCAACATGTATCCTTCTGACCCTGAAGCCTTCAATTAGGGCATCAACTACCACTGGGCAATCCATTAATTGATATTGAGGCACTAATGGGAATGCTATCGCATTATCCATCCAGTGCTTGACCCTCTCGTAGGGCCTCTTCTGGTACCCTTAGGATCTCACCATGTTGATAACCTTCTATTTTCCTTTGGCTGAGCCCTTACTCTTCTGGCCGCCTTGCCTAATGTATTTCACCAGATGAGCCAATCTTCTTGAGGCCACTGCCTCTTCAATCTGTTTCCTAAGATGATAGCAGTCATTCGTGTTATGACCTCGATCTTGGTGGTAGTCACAAAACTTGTTCATGTTTCGCTTCTCCGAAGTCCCCACCATCAGAGGCGGTGGAGGGAAGTTCATATTATCCATAGCGAGGATCTCCTTTGAAGTTTTTGTCAAAGGCGTAAAGCCTTCTCTTCTAGCATAAGGAGCATAGGTCCCCATGTTTCTTCCTTCCCCCTTTTTATAACTTCTATTTCTAGACCCATTCTGGTTTTCCGACCAACTAGCCTTACCAGCACTCTTTTCCTACCGAGGAGATCTGATGACTTCGATTGTGTCTGCAGCCGTCTCTCTCTTGATGAAGGCCCTAACTTTGTCCCACATCTCATCAACTGTTTTCAGGATCTTGTCATTGAGCTTTTTGGCTAGCTCAGGATGATCGTGCCCATGAATGAACGCGGATATCCTCAACACCGAAGACACTCCTTTGATTTGCGTACTTTCTGCCTTAAAACAATCCATGAATGCTTGAAGTACTTCATTTGGCTTTTGCTTGATGCCATGTATCTCCATTGTATCTTTGTCATACCTTTTCTGCTGCGAGAACTCTTCCAAGAACTTGTTACTCAACTCTTTAAACCCATCTACACTCTTTGGGTCTAGGCTATCAAACCAGTTCCTTGCTGAGCCACTCAGGGTCTGGCGGAACATCGTGCACCATACTGGCATAGGCCACTCCTTTTGCTCGGCCACGGCAGAAAAGATACTAAGGTGATCTTCCGGATCTTTATTCCCTTCATACAGCCAGACATTTAGTAGAAGCTTAGCCCGCCATTGATATCTGAAACGTGTGATCCTAGAGGTGAAAGGCATTGGCTTGGGCTGCCTATAAGGCATGCTCAAGTCCTCTAAACCATTATCGGACACGGTGTCATACCCTGAGTCTAAGCTCGACTTCCTTCGAGATGCTCTCACTGACTGAGGCTTTGACCTAACACTCTTAGACTTTGATCTACTTCGTGCATCTGATCTTACTGACCGATGGGACTTAGAGGTCCCCTTCTTCCCCGAGACACTCTTTTGATGTTTTCGAGCAGACCGAGGCCTACCTCGGCTCCTTGACCTAGAGGACCCATCAGAAGAGTACCCTCTTACTTCTTCTGCTAAGGGCCCATATGAGAGTTCTCCGACCCAGCTCCGCCTGACTCTTCATTGAAGAGCTTGCGAGGGGTTACCTTCTCTTGACCTTGGTTGTCAAGCTCCTTGATCATGGTTCTCAATACATCAATGTTTTCCTTCATAAATACTGGTGAGGGGCCTCCTTGAGCTTGCCCGGCAGGAGCGGAGGTTCCTCCCGGGGGAGTCCTCTCGATCCCAGGTGCCCTAGTGTTCAAGTTTTCACCCTCCTCTAGTTAAGGACCCTTCGTACAACCATCCATTACTTAGAAATTGGTAGATTGGTATTTCAAGTCCCACGGATGGCGCCAATGTTTGAGGAAATTTTCTTAGATGCTCTTCAGCCCTGATCCTTAGGAGATCATGCAGCTACTCCTTCGTCTCTTAGGCTGAAATAAGAAAGAACACCGTTAGCTCGCCCCGGGTTTTGAAAATCCGAGACCAAGCTCCGGCGTGAGAGTAAGTGTATGCTTGGTATAAGTTTAAGTGAGAGAAACTAGAGAGAGAAAGTAAGGAGAAATGTGTGTGTAAAAACCTTCCTTGTTCATATGTGTGAACAGTTCATTATATACTACCTGGGCTTAGCTCCAAGACACAAGTACTGTGGAAGCTAAGTTGTCTTCTAGAGGCAGCACGTCAGTCGCTAGCATGTATCAGACTTTGTCTTATGTGCCAAAGTTGTCTTTTAGGGGCAACGCGTAAGTCGCTGGCACGTATCAGACTTTGTCCTCGGGATCAAAGTTGTCTTCATACTCCAAGTACTGGTCATGGATCAGATATCTGTGACATTCGTACATCAGTCGTCAGTGTACTAACTCCGATGGAGATAATGATGCTCTTTACCTTCTGAAGGGACTAGCTACTCCTTACCTCTTGCGGAGACTGGCTACTCCTTACATCCTGAGGGGACTAGCTACTCCTTACCTCCTGAGGGGACTAGCTGCTCCTTACCTCCCGCGGAGACTGGCTACTCCTTACCTCCTGAGAGGACTAGCTGCTCCTTACCTCTTGAGGGGACTAGCTACTCCTTAGTTATTGCCTCTGGACCTGAGGTGACCTTCGTCACCCTAGCTATTCCAGTGGACCTTTCCAACATGGAGTGGTTTTATCTTAGGAATATTAGGAATTAATAGTGATTCCCAAAGCATCCGGAGGAGATCATACCTCATCAGTATCAAAACTTGTCCACATTCCTTAATGTAAGGGTTTGGATGTATCTTCTTTTTCTTGTGAATGTTGTTTGTTGTCCAAACATCACATATTACCTTTTTAAAGAAGCAATTATATTGCTACTCATGCTTTTGATTTAATTCTTGTGGATCTATGGGGCCCCTATAAGCATGCTACATAGAATGGAGCTCATTAATTTTTCACCATAGTTGATGATCATACTAAGCTATCTGGACTTATTTGATTCATTCAAAAGGACATATAATTGATGTATTGGTGTCTTTTTGGCATATGTGGCTAATCAATTTAAAACCATAGTCAAAACTATAAGGTCTGATAATGGAACAAAGATAGTCAATACTACTTGTAGTTCACTCTTTCAATCCAACTATATTTTACATCAAAGATCCATGGTCTACACACCTCAACAAAATAGAAGAGTTGAGAGGAAACATAGACATTTATTGGATACTGCAAGGACTATCAGGTTTCATGCAAATTTGCCTATAAAGTTTTGGGGTGATTGCATTTTAGTGGCTACTTACTTGATCAAAAAAATGCTTATGGAAGTCCTAAGTTGGAAATCTCCCTATGAGAAATTGTTTGGTACTCCCCTACTGTATGATCACCTTAGAATCATAGTATGCCTATGTTATGTTGCAATAACTATTTCTCATAAAGATAAGTTTGATAATAGGGGAGTCAAATGCATTTTGTTGGGATATCCTCTCAATCAAAAGGGATATAGACTATATAATTTAGAAACATGGGAAACTTTTAACAGCAAAGATGTAATTTTTAAGGAAAATGTTTTTCCTTTCAAAGAATGCAACAAAAGTATTCCACCAGTGCCTAAAATTGACTTTCCCAATTATGAAGATAATGAATATGCTGAAAATCTAACTTAATTCCCTGATTCAGTTCCAAATGATGCTATCCCAAACACCCCTAATTCTTTAATTCCTACTGCTAATGAACCTATTCTTCCTGTTCCATAAAGTTCAACCAATGCAGATCCTCCTGAACAAGTTAGAAAATCTACAAGACAGATAAATAAGCATGTTTGGTAAAAGACTTTGTTGATCCAACTGCAAACAAGTCTACTCCTCATTATCCTTTGTTTGCTTCCTTAGAATTTAAAGGAATTCCAAAACCTCACATTGCCATTTTAGCTAATGTTTTCTCTAATCCTGAACCATCAAGATACAATCAAGTTATGTAGTATACTGGGTGGAGAGAAGCAATGGATAAAGAACTTGCAGGTTTGGGGAAAACAATAGTTGGACACTCACTGTTTTACCACTAGGATATAAACCTATTTCTTCAAAATAGGTATATAAAACAAAGTATAATCCTGATGGAATAGTTGAAAGATTGAGGGCAAGATTAGTAGTAAGGGGTATTAACCAGCAAGAAGGACTTGACTATAAGCACACTTTTTCCCCAGTTGCAAAGTTAGCAACTGTGAGAGTTCTTATTGCTATAGCTACATCCAAACGGTGGCCCTTACATCAACTTGACATCAATAATGCTTTCCTTCATGGATACATTGATGAAGAGATTTACATGACTCCTCCTGAAGGTTACACCAAAGCTCAACAAGGCCAAGTTTGTAAACTAAATAGGTCCTTATATAGGCTCAAACAAGCATCTATGCAATGGAATCAAGAATTGACTAAGTTCTTTATTGCAGAAGGCTATCAGCAGTCCAAACATGATTACTCCCTTTTTGTTAAAGCTAAAGGAGAATCCTTCAGTTCTGTTTTAGTTTATGTAGATGATGTGCTAATCACAGGTGATTCATCTCATGAAATTCAACATCTCAAGCAAGCTCTTGATGCTAAATTCAAAATAAGAATTAAACAACTTCACTCCCCGGCAGCGGCGCCAAAAATTTGATATGTCGTTGCGTAGGTGTTATTTATGTATATCAAGTTTTACTATTTATTTTATGCCGACTATACCTAAAAACAACACTTTAACGGGCAGTGTACTAGGTCAGATGGAGTTTCATGGTAAGTAGGGTGTTGATCACTAAGAGCGAGAACGTTAATTCCTAATTCTATTAGTATTTTAGTTATCTAAGTTAAACATAAAATTAATGCAAAAGGAGGGTGTCAGCCTGAGAGACTGACACTGTTTTGTGTATCTAACCTAAGGTTTTGATGACAAGTAAAGCAATCAACATACACAAGAAGATAAACAAACGATAGAGGAACGGTCAAGAACTAATGTAAGGAAAACATATCAACCATGAATAATCTGATAAAATGCAGGTTTGTCTAATAGTGCAATGATTGACTTATCTCGAAGGGCATATCATTCCTAGACTTAGGCGGTACTTCTTCCTAAGACCTAGATACGCTAATTCTGTCACATATAGACGCATCCACATAAAGTAGGCATTTGTTGATTATAATCTATCTTAGGAGATTAATAATGGTGCTCTTACTAAACCCTAGCTCATTGAGACTTTACCCACTTACTGCTTAACGGCTCGTTATTTACTAGTAGTCTACTGTCCGAGTCCTTACCAATGGAATAAGAACGTACTCGTTGATACCAAAGTCACCTTATGGCTCAACTAAGTTCACTAAACTAAAGGCAAGGATAGGTCAATATTTGTGATCCTATGATTCTAGATATATAAATTATAATATGGAGAGCTATCCCGGACTCTTAGCCTACGCCCAAACAACACCGAAGTTACAGCACATTAAATATGTAGGACTAGATCCAGTTGAATGATATGTCGCATACTTAAGCACGTAAACAAATATAAATTGATAAACATAAACAACAATCAATGATAAATTAAGCAATCAAGATAAATAAACCAAACATTAGATCTTCATAAACATAGTTGATACCTAAAGGTATCAGCCGATAGTCATTGTAAAAATACACACGGTATGATATATAAACGATTAGAATAAAGAAAAATTAATCAAATGCGTATTTGGTTGCGCAAAGATTACAAGAGTTTCCTATGATCTTGAGACTCTTTTCTGACCTTCTAGGCTCCTTTATTCGTCTCTTGGTCAACTTGGTGGTTTAAGGATTCACTTGCATACCTAAAACTGAGTTTTAGGTCATCTATTTATAGAGTCTGGTAGTCGGTTCGATACGGCGTATTAAGAAGCTCAATACGGCGTATTGGATGACTTGGCATGGGCTCCAAGAAAAAAATATTCTAGAATTTTCTTGAGCTGATATGGATACGACGTATCGGACCTCCTCGATACGGCGTATCAGACTTATTGGGTACGGCGTATTGGCTGAAAGTGTGCTTTATTTGACCAAAGTATAATATACGACGTATATACTGATGTGGATACGGTGTATTCTTCAAAGTCAGGCAATGGTCTTTTGATTCGTCAAAGTCTTGGATACGTCGTATAGGTCTAGAATAATACGGTGTATTTGCTGTCAGATCAGTAACTTTTTCGAACTCTTCATTTATGCTCCAAAATGTGTGCCTTTTAGCTAATCTTCATCAAGTACTCCATAATTACTGTAATTCTCAAATACAAACAATTAAGTAACAATTCCTTGCAATAATCATACAAAATGGGTTATTTATATGGGATAAATGATGCTATAAAATAGACATTATTTGATGTCATCAAATATCCCCCCACTTGAATCCTACTTGTCCTCAAGTAGCCTTTAGAAGTTTATAAAAATGTATCCCTAAGGATATTTTCCATTAAAACATTTATTTGATCTATTACAAGTACACAACCAAAACCTCACGAAATAGGAAGATGAAATCACTTAAATCACTCAACTAATTTGTGTGGTAACATGTAACTAAATCACTCAATTGCTCGATCGTGATGAGTATTCTATCATAAGCTTGGCAAGGATACACATCTCCACCACTAAAGCCAAGAAGTAACAAGTTTATAGAGGTAAATATAGGTTTTTGTATGGAAAGGCTTACGGTTGATCATTCTACAATCTTTCACCAGAAGTACCACTCCAACAAGGCAGCTGAAGCACACATACATAGCCATAACGATAGAATAGACTTGTGTGTTCGATCACATCCCTATTCGAATTTAACTAACGGTTAGGATGAAGAATGATATAGGGTAGGAACCTTCTAACTTTCACCAAAAGTCGTAAACCAAAGAGGCAGCTAAGACATGCATACATGACCGTAACAACGGAATAGACATGCACGCTTGAACAAGTCCTCATTCGCGTAAAACCAGCGGCTAATCATCAGGTAAGAGGGAAGTAAATTATTGTTAAATAAAAATCAAGAAACAAATAGATTAAGACTAAGATACAAGTTGTTAGACACTTTTTACCAACCGTTACCATGATAAAGACACGACTATATACAACGTCTTGATCATAGATCAAAAACAACAACCTAAGGTGGCATTCCCATAACGGTCAACTTTCCAATCATCCCAAAACTTTATATACTCTACAAGGTAAGTGGCGATATCTTCCACTTTGTACAATACTCTACATCGTTGATTTTTGTTGCGTATCAACGAATAATCGATCCTTCGTGTAATTCCTTCGGTTCTTGCTTTACGAAACGATTATCTTCAAACTTTCTTTCTCTTTTTGTATTTTTTCATTTTTTTGATTTTTTTTGTTTTGCTAACTATACTTCAAATCTCAGTGTAGTTTTCACCATCTTCACGATCATAATAATCCCGGATAATTTCTTCAATAGTTCTTTGTTCTTCGGATTCACCATTAATTATGATGGTAGTAAAATCACATGAGTTTTGACTACTAATATACATTCCCATTTGCAATGTGTAAATTTCCAACCGCACC
>BQNB010150289.1:0-12114 GCA_026074375.1 Tanacetum coccineum
TGAACAAATTACACGAACCCGCCGTCTACTTAGTATTCCGTTAGAGCAATGCACCTATAAGGTAGTATGAAGACTATTACAAGGCCCCTAAGAGTACACCAAGTGCATGTGAAATATATTAAGAGTGGATCAACCATATTAAGGGGCAATGTAGTATAAAGACTATTACCCGGTGGTATCCTTTCTACACAATCATGTTTTCCTAAACATATCAACATCGATGCAGACAAAAGCTAGTTTTCTAAGACCTAACATGCACATCCATCACAAGAAGCAACACTACTAAGATCTACATTCTAGGTTTCATACAATCATAAAAAACACAATAGGAGGCTTAGCTTAGCATGTTAATAAAGCAAGAACATAGATGAATCAAACAACACATAGACATATTGAATGATTAGTTAAACCTTACTTGATTAAGACATGAGTTGGAGAAAGTACAATAGGGTTTTTAGGCCATAATTCATTCCTAACAGCTGCTAAACGAACTATGGTTCGTACCCTCTTTTTATTCTAAAGTTACACACTCAAAACCCTAAATCCGGGTTAGTATATATAGGAAAAACGCTGTAACGGCATCGCGTTTTAATCGTAACGCCGTCATGAAATAGAATATTCTAGATAATGGGCTAGGTCATGTGCTATGACGCCGTCGTGAGATCTAGTAACGCCGTCTTGGTCTTTGTTGTGACGGCATCACGTTATATTTGTGACGCCGTCTCTAGCCACTGTAGAGAAATTCTTGAGCAATCTTGGTGTAGGTCCGTAGTCTTGTCCGTTTCTTCTCCAAATATGCCTAAGTCACGTGTATTTCCTCTAAATGCCTTCCAAATGCAAAATATCTAAAAAGGAATGATTAAGTACCTATTTTGGGCATAAACACACGATTTAAGGGGTTAAACGACCCCGAAAAAGTATATAAAGTGACACCTCATCAGTACACTGCCTAGGCAGTTGTAAAACTTCTTGTGAAGTCTTACGACAAACGAACCACATCAAACGAGTTGATATATCTAATATGTTTTTTTGATTTAGTTGGAAAGTCAAGTTGCATTGCTTCCTCAAATTCTAACAAGTTGGCCTTAAATGGTAGTCATTGTTTATTTAACAAACATTAAATTCATAAAATATATTAGGGAAATGATTTGCATGCCTAAGTCATATACGGAAAATCAACACTCATTACCTGTCATAGCATATAAATTACCATAGGCTTGGTAAAGGATCAAACCTCCACCGCTAGTGCAAGTAAATTAATCATTACTATCTAAGAGGTCTTTTAAAGGGTTGTGGGGTGTAGTGTGTTAAAAGATAACATATAAAAAATGGAAACAATGGGATACAATTTGGGTGGGTGAATTGGGGTGGATTGGAAAGGAAGGTTAGCTAATTATTTACACTAATACACAGCTGGGTTGGTGTTGCTAAGGCCAAGACTCAGAACGAAGATCTACAAACTCTAGCAAAACTCTACATCAATCTCATTCTTTTTCTTTCTTATTTTTTTCAAAATAAACATAATACATCACATGTGGCTTATAATACTACTACACTTTGAGCTTTTTACTGCTCGATATTTACAATCTAACTAATACCCGATTTGAGGTGGACAAAATATCATGGAGATCATTTACAAACATATGGGGGTATTACTTAACTTTTTCTTCCCCATTCCTCTTCCAAGAAATAAATACTACTACCATGAATCCCCAATTGTCTTCAAAACTGTATTACAAGGATACAGTGCCTTAGCAACCGGTACTCAACAATTAACTTTGGGTTAAATACAATAATGTACTAAAAGCGAGTACATACAAGGTAGGAGCATAGAGGGTTTTTGGGGTAAGAACTCTGGTCTAAGGGTGACAATGCTCTTCATTAATAATCCGGATTAACCAGAAAATTACGAGAACCATGAAAAATGATAGGCTCGAAAGGTTGTACTAGGGGTATCATGCACTAAAGATGAGTGCATGGCAAGGGTGTGGGATAGTTATATGATCGGTGTGACCATCATAACAGTTACAAGTTTAAAATATGGGTTAATCCTAATGCCTCTTATCAAGAAAATCCTAATACTTACTGTGCGGTCTCAGGATACATCACAAAAACAAGTTCTAGAATTTAATATGCTACCGGTATACTCTCATAATCCGAAAGTAACCAATACCATTGTTTTAGAAAAGGCGACGAAACCACGCATACACATCCGTAACAACGGAATAGACTCACATGATTGCTCACTCCTTAACTCGAACCAAGCTAATGTCTAATAAACTAAGGTGAATCTCACATTGTTGGGGTGAAATTTTTGAGGGTTTTTTGTGCTAGTCAATCAGAGCGCGCGAGTTTCTATCCCTGAGACGCCATTAACACTCGGTTTTCGTCGGTATATGTCATAATTTTTTTTTAATTTGGGTAAAATTTACCTCTTATGCTATGTTTCGATATATTACCCATCATTTTAAGGACAATGCAAATAACAAATGAAAGAATAGTTTCTAAGGCTTATTTTCCCCCTACACTTAAGTTGAACATTGTCCACAATGTTCTCTAGAAGTACCCATTAAAACGAATAAAGGGAAAAGAAAACAAGGAAAAAAAACTAGTACTCCCCTGGTTTACTCAATAATGGAGAAGAAACATGTGATAACTAGTTAAATTATCCTCTGAGAATCATCCATTAAAATTTCCTAAGAACTTCCAAGCTTCTTCTCATCAAATATAACATGTAATCAACGACAAAGACAACTATACCAAGCATAAAATGTGCTATTTACCAATATACAATATGAATTTAGGGTTTGACTCGATAGATAGGATGAGAGAATTGTTAAACTTATTAGGTTTTTGCAGGTTTATAACAGAAGAATACATATATTAAATGTTGTGCAAGATTTATTTTCAAAAATAATTAAAAACTTTAAGTTTTTTGAACCTGGGCGTTTGACGCCGTCAGGGTTTGTTGTGACCCCGTCACAGGCGTCGTGGTGATAGCGTCGCATGTTAATCGTGATGCCGTCTCCACAGTCTGTGAAAACAAAAAAAATTGATGAAAAATTTCCTACACTTGATTCCATAAGTTAATTCCTATACAAATTATTGCATAAAACTTGAGATTTAACAATTCAATCATATGACTCAAAACTGATGCGAATTAATCTAAACAATTCATTTAACATGTCGCGAATTAATCTAAACAATTCATTTAACATGTTTTTGAATTTGCTCAAATAGCCGGAGGATAAAATTCCCCTACACCTTATTTGTGTTTGTAACAATACCTTTTTGATTGCAAAATTAAGACGTAGGTTAAAGACAACAGAAAGCTTGATTACAATATAGTTCAATACAATAATAAAACAAACGGTAAAGAATTAAAACACACATGACACTCCTAATTTTTGGGAAAAGTAAATTGGGTTGCCTCCCAAGAAGCGCTTGTTTTTGTTCGAGTCACAAGCCTGACTCTACCCTTATTTAACAGATAAAGGGGAGGGTTCCCTTACACTTGAGTTCAAGTGCGGGTGATAGTACCAGTAACAAATACAATACCCATCGTGATGAGAAGGAGCCATACGTTGAGAAATTTGTTGTTGAAGAATAGGCTCTAAACGACGTGCTTCTAGAATTCTACCTCTCTCTACTTCATTTGGCCTATCGAATAAACTAAGTTCTTTTCCTAGAGGAGAAACTTCCTTAGATTCTAATCCCTATTCATCATCAAACATCTCCTAATTTAATATCAACACCTAGGGATGCACTTTTTCCTAATAAACCTGGTTTAAATCCCTAATGTTTCTTAGGATCATCGATGCATGGGCGATAATAGCAATACGTATCCTTAGGGAGGGAAGATGCCAGGGGGGGGGGGGGGGGGGGGGGGGGGGGGGGGGGGACGTTTCCTTCGGGTAGGAAGATGCCACATGAGGTAAAGATGGTATATTAATGGTTAAGCTATCTACTTCTTTCATCCTAAACCTATCCGGACTATGTGGTTTGATGGGTGGTTTGGGGCCTCTTTCTTCTCCTAGACTTACATCTAAGGATAGAAAATTTGGTAAGGGATTTGGTTGAGGCTCCAGCTTATCAAAACTAGGAACTTCCATATTACTAAGAGGAATGTCATGATTACAAGTATTCAAGCCTAAATCCTTTAGTTGTGTTTCGTCCAAAGGCTCTACCTCCACATGGGTTCCTAAAGTCTCTTCTACTTCTTCCAGGCAAGTCACGGGCGATGTGTATTCCTCAAATGATGGGAGGACTTGTGGGGTACTTTGTGGATCCGAATTTTCCACCTTATCCTCCATCGTATTTAGATCTCTTATAGGCTCATCATCTAACCATGCCATGCACTTAGGTATCTTAACTCTAACCACTTCATTCTTAACTAATTGAGTCTTCAAATTTGCTATTGTTTGGTCAAGAATAGTGCTAGTTGGGTTTTTCCACTATTTATCGCATTAGATACAATCCTCAATGGTTTCTCGTGCTTCTTTAACACTAAATACCCTAAGGTTCCCACATGTTGCATGGTCAATGTCTATTTGCGTATATCTATTGACATGGTCACAAAAGAATTAAGCTAAGGATCATAAATCGAGGCCATGATGAGGGACTATTTAGATTAAGTTTTTGAAACGAGTCCATGCATCATAGAGATATATCTTTGGAATGGGAAGGTTGTGTTTCATGGTAGGTTTTGAAAAGGGTTGGTTGGTGGTCTTTCATACATCATGATGGTGAACGAAAGAGTGATTTACAAAACAAAGGGCACAAAGAAAAGATAGACTACAAGAAAGCTAATATGCGAAAATTAAAGTCTCACTTGAAAGGATTCAAGCGAGTAGAACTAAGCTAAACTATGATCAAAACCTAACTATTCTCTAGGTGGCGGCGCCAAAAACTTGATGTGCGGTCATCGTAGGACTTCTACACGAGAAGTTTTACAACTCCATAGGCAATGCACCTAATTGTTATAGTGTAATATAGGCAAGACTCGGGGTTGTTTATCGTTTACTCGAGGAATAGGTTGGGAAGGCTTGATCACGGTCTAACAGAATTCTAAGGGTTGAGAGAAGATTATTTTTGTATTTTTATATTTTATGGAAAGCAAGTAAATCATATAATTGGAGAGAGGTTTGGTTTTAGCTATTTAAACTAAATATTAACTACGCTACTGGTGATAATAATAAGAATCTTCTAGATTTGCGTTTGAGTCGGTGCGGGCTAACGTCGTCATGAAATGATGTGACGTCGTCACTTGATGAGTTGTGACGGTGTCATGTATAGCTTGTGACGCTGTCTCTAGGCTCTATGAGCACAAATCTTCAAGAGTCTTGGTGTTGGTTCGTAATCTCGTCTGTTTCTTCTCCAAATGAGTCCAAGTCATGTATAATTCATCTAATTGCCTTCCAAATGATAAATACCTAAAAAGAAATGATTAAGTACCTATTTTGGGCATAAATGCATGATTTTGGGGGTTAAACGACCCCAAAAAAGTGTATAAAATGACACCTCATCAATGCGCTAGATGAATTGTAAAACATGACTAAAATCATGTAGATATATGAAGATGTATATGATGAGTAAAATGAGGAATTTGAGTATATTATAGAATAAACCTATGTAAGGTTTATATGCGGAAATGTCGAGTGAACTAAAATGATGCTTTGGCATAAAAATTAGATAAGTAGTCAACTTGGGGTTGACATGAAAAATGATAAATGCATTGTGAGAATGCATATGAAATTTGGAAAAGATGAAATTGACAAGTATCATATAGATCTTGTCCAAGATGATGAAAATGTGATGAAATTACGTAACGCAATAAAATGTGAAAAATGAAAATGTGATGGAATTGCGTAAGGCAAAAAAATGTTGTAATGGAGATGTACTTGATTAGAAAAATATGTAAATGATAAGTGAGTATAGAAGGTTAGGGTAATTTAGCTTGGGTCTAATGCTCCACTTCTCGAATATTTTGAGATACGCTATTATGCCATTAATGACATGGTTTAAGTATGCCTTCACCGGCATGTGTTTCCGCTTACATCTTGGCATGGTTAAGTCACCTTTAAGGGTCCATATGTGTGAAAACCAATGTATGTTGGAAAATGCTGAAAGGGTAGGGTTGTGGTCGTCCATACGGGAAGAGAGCCAACAAGTTTGGTCGTCCCTATAGGGAGAGAGAGCCAAGTTGCTGGTCATCCTACGGAGAAGAGCTGAATTTTTGGTCGTCCTTACGGGGAGAGAGCCAAGTTTTCTTTGGGGTAAGCAATGAGTTTGGATCCAAGGCTAAAAATGATGAAATTAAAAATGTAAAATCATTGACATGGGTTCAATGAAAGAAAAGATAAAAGTTTGACTGTATGATTGTTGTTTCAGGAATGCTTAAGTAGGGAATGATTTTATAACTCCTTATTTATATGAATTGGGAATGCCTCTTCATTTAAATAAAATAATATTGTAAATCACCGAACCATGATTTATAATTCTTTATATTACATTAGTTTGGGACGCCTTTTTATGTAAATAATGAATTGTAAATGAGTAGGCTTATGTGTATCCGACATGGCATGGGTACAGGTAAAGAAATAGAAAATAAGAACTAAAAAGTTTAGATGTCGTAAGAAATGAGAGTAGACGTGAATGGAGAGTATTTATGGCGTTAAGGTTGTATGTTAAACCTTAAGTTAGATGCCTAGAATGAAGTTTCGTTGCATTACGGTTGGGAAGTAATCAGGTTAGGTATTCTCGAAATAAAAGGAAGTTACTAAGTAATGTATATAATTGACTTTGTTTTTTTTGAGTGCCATTTAAGATGGGTACTCGTTAGAAAATTGGAAGAGAATTATCAGGTTTTCCATGATAAGTGAGTATGAGAAATTAAGAAAATATATATTTAAATGCAATATTAATAGTTTGTAGAATGCGAAGAATCTTGACCATAATTCCTTTGAGTTAATAGAATACTGGTGATTGATTTGGAAATAGAGATGGAGTTTGACTTAAAATATAGTCAAAACAGTAAATTTTCTAAGTGACATGTAGTCCTTGTTGAAAATTTTAGAAGAGAAATGAGTGGGAATGCATCGTTAAGGTGAAAAAGTTAATAAAATGATAGCTTGACGTGAAATGTCACTCAAATGTCGTTTGTCATTAGAAAGATTGTAGATGTGATAAAAATAAGCGAGAAGTAGAACGAGTCAAGAGTAATTGATTGTGTTATGGTATGGCTAGAGTTGCAAAACCATATAGGTTGTTGCAACAAGTTGAGTATAATTATAAAAGTTCCAAGAAGGAGTGAGAGGTTAAATGCGACCAAGTTTTGGTTAGTATTAGACGAGAAGGATTTCGGGGACGAAATCTAAATAAGGGGGTAGATTTGTAACACCCAAAAACTAGGTTTTAAGCATTTTATTACGAGAATGCAATGAAATAGTTTGACTATGACTTTTAGTAGTTTAAATGCATTCATGATTGGTTAGTCAAACTCGATAGTCAAACTATAAGTCTAAATAATATGTAAATGGTTTTAGAAAATACCATGTGTCACAACTAGGAATAAAATAGACTTAAGGGACTAGAGTTGTCAAGTGGTAAATGAGTTACATAAGTTAATGTGGCCAAATTATGAGAAATAATACTAGAGGGACCTATTATGTCAATTGGACAAAGTGCCAACTAACTAATATGCAATTCCCTGGACATTTCCACACGCTTCTTCATTTGTTTGGTATTTTCATATATGTCGAGCCATGGAGAAAAAGAAGGAAGGAATCATGAACTAGTGTTGTTTATGTGATGGCGATTGAAGGTTCCAATTCAAGATATAAGTCTTTAGCAAAATGAGAATATGGAGGCTTAAGTTGTTAAGCATGATGTATGCATACGCTTTTGATTATGTCGTTTATGGTAATATATTATTATCGATTACATACCAAGTGTTTCGCTTACGGTTTAGTATTTAACCAATTTTCGTAGGTTATATGTGAAGAAGGTAATGCCTTGGTTAAGGCTTAGGATTGGGCACGAGTTAAAAGTACTGGTTATGCGAGTAAGCTTAAGTAAGATACCGAGCTTAATCAAGGATGAACCCTCATGTGGAAGTAAATGTGTTTTCGAATGATGTCTTTTAAAGTGTCAAGTGTGGTTTGTAATTATATATATTTATGAATGTTCTTGAGTACAAGAGTTATGTGTAAAATAGGTCAAAATGGGTGTTTGGAAAACCCCATAAAGTATTTGTTTATGGGTCATTTAGACCTTGAATAATTATGAAAATGAAGTAATATATTGCTATAGAGAATTCTGGAAAGTTTCATTCAATTTTGAGTCTCGAAAGTTGGTTTTTCGAAAATGGAGCAAAATGTAAAAATATATCTTTTTGTAAAGTTTTTGCAGGAACCATATGGCATATGGTATTTCAACCATATGGCCATATGCGAGAATGTGGAGGCTTTAAGTTGTTAAGCATGATGTATGCATACGCTTTTGATTATGTCGTTTATGGTAATATATTATTATCGATTACTTACCAAGTGTTTCGCTTACGGTTTAGTATTTAACCAATTTTTGTAGGTTATATGTGAAGAAGGTAATGCCTTGGTTAAGGCTTAGGATTGGGCACGAGTTAAAAGTACTGGTTATGCGAGTAAGCGTAAGTAAGATACCGAGCTCAATCAAGGATGAACCTGCTCAAGTGAAGTAAATGTGATTTACGAATGATGTTCTTTTAGGAGTGTCCAAGTGTGGTTTTTAATTATATAAATTTATGAAGTTCTTGAGTACAAGAGTTATATGTATAAATGGGTCAAAATGGTTGTTTAGAAAACCCCATAAAGATTTGGTTTATGGGTCATTTAGATCAAGAATAATTATGAAAATGAAATAAAATATAGCTAAATAGAGAATTCTGAAAAAGGTTTCGTTCAATTTTGAGTCTCGAAAGTTGGTTCTTTCGAAAATGGAGCTAAATGGTAAAAATAGTTTATCCTTTTTGTAAAGTTTTTGCAGAACCATATTGGCATATGGTATTTCAACCATATGGCCATATGCCCAGCTCAGGAATTTCTGTAGTGGCCATATGGTCATATGGTATTTCTGCATATGGCCATATGCTTAGTTGGAGATTTTGCTAGTTTTTAGTCAATCTTTGAAAAATTATATCTTTTAATCTGTAAGGAGTTAGAAGTCGTGCCACCAGCCATTTCAAAGATAATTGAGTCTAGTTTCATGTAAAAATAGTCTAAAACAATGATTTTTAATTAATTCTTGTCAGTTTATAAAAGAGTGACAGCATGTCCGTTTTTGTATGTCGTTTTCGTGAAAAGTTTTAATTTTTGGTCAAATATAGAGTCGAGAAATGAGCATTTCAACAAATATGTGTGTCAATATTCTGTTAATGACAACCAAACGACTCATTTTTTTACAAATCAATAAATTACTGTCACATCTATTTAAAGATATAATTAGTCATAAGACTCCTAATTATTTTCTTATTCGGATGGGTGCTCGACTCTTGTAATTAACATTCCTATGTAATTTTTTTGTCTTTACTTGTAATTTCTTGCTAGTAACTTTTACATTTTTTTTAAAACGGAAAATTAATACAATTTACATCACATATCTCACAAATTATATTTCACATGTCTCCAACGAGACTTGAACTCACAAACTTTAAGTTAGTGGGTCACTCACATACCGCTAGGCTAATAGGTCTTTGGTAACTTTTACAAATTTTGTCGTTCCGAGAAAAGTACAAAATATTTTTGGTAACATTGAACTATACTTTTGTTAACCATGCCCCATTTTTGGCATAGATAAATTTATATTTCACTCCATATTGAAATTTTTTAGAATTTTAAGTTACAGAAATTTGTACAAATAATGCACGGTAAAAGGGTTTTGCTAAACACAACCCTTTGAGTTATGGTTAAGCATACATTTATTAATAAATTAGCATTAAATGAACTAATATACTCTATAATTATACACATTTATTCGTTTTAAACATAGAATGTGATGTTAAACATGGTATGTTTGATGTTCATTGATTGGTGATTTTTTTTATTAAGGAATGCTTTAATTATAACCCATAGGGTTGTGTTTAGCAAAACCCTACGTAAAAATATAGAATATTGCAATCAAACATCTATGCTCAACTAGTTATGTATGTATTAGTGACATATAATACTTGATATCTTTTAAGTAAAAAAAAATTCACACGATAAGCAACTCATAATCAATTTGATATGTACCCGTAACATACTCGACAAACTGTAATGAGAGAAAAGTACGCTAGCAACGTGTGAATGTGCATAATTAGCTTGTTTGCAATTGATATTTTGGCGAGCAACATCATATCATTTTGAAGCGTTTTGGAGCCACTAGTGTTTTAGTGTTAATGTTTGAAATATAAAACTTGTTTGACAAGGAGTATGTAGCGTTTTGGATATTATAAAATGCTAATTTTCAAATGCTACTCGAAGAAGTGCTAAAATTACTACTACCACTTACTAGTCACTACAACAGTCGCCGCTATCCCCGGCGACAGTTTGATACCTTCCCGGCGACATGTTGCCGGGGAATACTATCCCCGTGGACATGTCGCCGGGAAATACATGCCGAGGAAGTCTCGAAGGGGATTCAATCCCAGGCTATTTGCCCAGGCGACAACGACAGGCCCACACTGTTTTCAGTCACCGAAAACGTTGACTCGTCAAAGGTTTTCTATGGTGACATGTCGTCGGAGATAATTTTGTCATTAATATTAGTTAATTAATTATTTAACTAATTAATTAATTAATCCAAAACTATCCCCGGCAACATGTCGCCGAGGAATATGGTTTAGATTGTTGACCAGGTATCCCCGACATTTATTTCACACTATCCCCGGCGACATGTCGTCGGGGAAAATACTGTAGTTTTTTTTTTGCAGGCTGTATTGCAGCTGGTTTCTAGATTTTTTCTGGAAAAAAATATACCAATAAACAAACCTGTATCTACCAATATATAATCTACCCAAATACATTACAACTTGTACCAAAACACCAAAAAAATAAAACGGATCAACACATTTGATATAAATAAGCTAAATACGACCAAAATCCGAATAAACATAATATAGTGTACAAAACGGACTTTCTAGCCACAAAACTTGTAATATCCGCAATATACAAGTCAATAGATATTTAGATAACATGTTCTAAATGTACGGTTCAGCAAATGTTTATATACGAGTCGTCAATATATACTTCAAGAAACAAAATAGCATATATGTACCCATACATAACATGTCTTAACTCTCCTCATCCCCGTTGACGTCCTCATCCCCGTCGACGTCCTCATCTGCGCCCGGCTCATCATCCCCGACCCCGCCACTCCCGCTGCCACCACTGACCTCATGATGTGACTCAAGCTGTGTAAGCAGCTGGGACATTCGGTCGTCACCCATGACTACCATCCTAAGCATGTTGAGCGGTTTCCTTAGCCGCTTGTTTTTTCTTTTACCTCATCGACATCGGCGTCAGTGTGCGTGCATTGAGGCTCGTTGATAAAGATGACGTCCCTGCCCTGTCGCGCCAAAACCCTACCAACACCGGGATTGTGCCCCGCTGCTTGCCCTTTCGAACCATGGCCATTATCTGGTCCTCGGTGTAGGGTACACCCGTCAACGTATTGGCGCCTAGATCCCTAAGCCTCAATATCTCCTCCTATGTAATGACAAAAAATGAGATAGTTAATATATTAGTCGAGTTACTACATTATGTCTCGACCTACGGAAATACGCCATCAACAGTATGTATGTCGAAGTAGGTCTGGATCAAGGACGGGTACTCTCGAGTCTCAGAGCTCTCCATCTGTACATACACACGTATATAAGATGAAACAAATTAAAAATGACAAATCACGACACACAATGTATATAATGAACTATATATATGTAAAATAATTATAATGTTTATTACCTGCGTATCTCGGAGGACAGCAAGTGACCGGGATCCCTACCGGCAGAAGACCTTGCTCTTTGCTTGGTTTTTAGCATTTTAAAGGGCTCAAGCATCGTTCTTAGGATCAAGCCAATAGTCAATCTGCTTATCCAAATCT
>BQNB010150290.1:3720-14115 GCA_026074375.1 Tanacetum coccineum
TTTGAGAGATCATTGTTTTTATTTTATTTCCGAAATGATGTATGTGAATGAAAAGTTTCAAGTACTCCCCCTTAGATTATGATTCCGTTTTTTCTTTTGAAAGCTTTTTATAAAAAGTTTGGAATCATAAATCTAATCATGTGATCTTTTTAAATTATTATATATATATATATATATATATATATATATATATATATATATATATATATATTTATAAAAAAATATGACAAATCTTTTTGGGATTTTGAATTTTTGAATTTTTTCTTTTGTTTTTGAAAAAATTATTTACATTTTTTGATGTATGATCTTTTCAAGAAGATAACTTTGTCAGGCTTTCCAACTGAGTTGGAGTCATACATCTCATACCAATGCGATGAACCAGATACTCAAAGCGTTCTTTTTGAAGCGCCTTAGTAAATAGATCCGCAAGTTGGTATTCTGTCCCGACAAAGTAAATTTCCACAGTACCCTTCTCAACATGTTCTTTAATAAAATGATACCGGATGTCAATATGCTTAGTCTTAGAGTGCTGGACCGGATTGCGCGAGATAGCAATGGCACTCTTGGAGTTACAGTACATCGGAATCTGATTGTACTTGTATCCATAGTCAAGCAGTTGAGTCCGCATCTAAATAACTTGTGCACAACATGCAGACAAGGAAACATATTCAGCCTCAGCAGTAGACATCGCAGTACAATCTTGTTTCTTTGAACTCCAACTCATGAGCTTTCCACCTAGAAATTGCAATCCTCCTGATGTGCTTTTACAATCATCTTTACATCCTGCATGGTCCGCGTCTGAATAGGCAATTAGTTTAAATCCGAAATCCTTCGGATACCGTAGGCCCATGTTATAGGACTGTCTCAAATACCGAAAGATCCGTCTAACCTCTTTAAGGTGTTTGACCGTAGGACGTACTTGATAACGAGCACATACAAAAGTAGCAAAAGCAATGTCTGGACGACTGGCTGTTAGGTACATAAGCCCTCCTATCATACGACGATAAGTCGTTTGATCAGTAGGAGTGCCTTGTAAATCAGCATCCAGCCTCTTAGTTGCCATAGGTGTACTCATTAGGACACATTCATCTAGACCATGTTTCTTTAACAACTCAATTGCATATTGTGACTGACTTATGAATATGCCACGGGGAGATTGATGAACTTGAAGTCCAAGAAAGAACTTTAGTCCACCCATCATTGACATTTCAAAATTATTTTTCATTAGGTTTGCAAAACGTTTTGAAAAATCTGGATTTGTTGATCCAAAAATAATGTCGTCAACATATACTTGAACAAGTAATATGTCTTCCCCGTGTCTTCTTGTAAACAAAGTTAGGTCAATTATACCTCCATGTTCAATTAGAAAAGAAGACAATTTGTCATACCATGCACGAGGTGCTTGCTTAAGACCGTATAGAGCTTTTTTCAACCTGTAGACGTGATCTGGAAATTCTGGATCAATAAACCCTTTAGGTTGGCTGACATAGACTTCTTCTTTCAAAGGACCATTGAGAAAAGCCGTTTTGACATCCATTTGAAAGATAGTGATATTCTTATGAGCAGCATAAGCAATAAACATCCGAACAGCCTCAAGACGAGCAACAGGAGCAAATGACTCTTCAAAATCAATGCCTTCTTCCTGCTTATATCCTTTAGCCACAAGACGAGTTTTGTTCCGAACCACAAAATTTTTAGCATCACACTTATTTTTCCAAAGCCATTTGAGAGCAATAATATTCTTTCCTTCTGGGCATGGAACGAGTTCCCAAACTTGAAGTCTCTCAAATTGATTCAACTCATCTTGCATAGACTCAATCCAACTATGATCTGCCATAGCTTCTTTGATATTCTTTGGTTCAATTGTACTGACGGTTAAAGCATACATGCATACCTCAGAATCTGTGTGTAACCTTTGGCGAGTCATGACAGGTTTGGATGGGTCACCAATAACTTGGTCTAGAGGATGATCTTTTGTCTAAATGTGAGTTGAGGGTTGTACTTGGTGGAAATTTTGCACATTTGATGGTTCTAGAGTAGCCATAGAGGATTTAATTTCCTTATGACTTGAAGTATTATATGGGACAAATTCAGGTTGCCATTAAAATCAGCAGAATCTTCTTAATTGAATTCATCAGCGTTTGTAAAAGAAATTAGAGAAGTTTGTTCATCAGATGTAGTTTCAATAGGAGGGGCCTCATGTTTGTCAACAATGATTGAGGATGTGGAAGGTGAGTCTTTATGAAATTGAGTCAGTTGTGCAGCGGAATTAATGGGTGTATCAAAAGACCTCTTCTCAAAATATTCTTCAAACATTGGACCGAACAAATTATCCAAATCTTCTTTGGATGTAGTATTCATTTTGTCTGCTGATGAAGTATTATTATTGAATCGTTGGAACACAGGTTCTAAACAGTCATGTTCAGAAGCCATTGCTGTAAGCTCGTCAAACTTGACATGAATGGTTTCCATAATATTTTTGGTGCATCGGTTATAGATTCGAAACCCTCTTGATGTTTTCGAATAACCAATAAAAACTCCAATGTCTGCTTTTGGTTTCATTTTTCCAAGATCATCTCGGTCATTTGTTGGATAACACAATGAGCCAAACACATGAAAATACTCAACATTCGGCTTTCGTCTGCGTCATGACTCATAAGGTGTTTTGTTATTTCTTTATAGAATGATTGAACATTTTTGAGTAAAACAAGAATTAAGCCACCCGATTCATAGCCCAAGAAATTTCAGTAATCGAGAAAAGATCACATTGTTCTAGCACAGCCTCAAATACAAGAGTACAATAACGTCTTTCAACCATCCATTTTGCTAAGGCGTACGAGCAGTTGAAAATTGTTGCATGATGCCTAACTTTTCATAATGAGCTTTAAGAGTTGCATTTTTGAATTCAGTACCATTGTCAGTACGAATCTTGCAAACTTTGGCTTTGTAATTCAATTGAGCTTGAGCAATGAATTTCTTTATGATCTCTGGAGTTTCATCTTTCGAGTGAAGAAAGTAAACCCATGTATATCGAGAATAATCATCCACTATCACAAGAATATACTTCTTTCCATTGATCAAAGCTACCCTTATTGGACCGCATAAATCCATATGAAGTAATTCCAATTTGAAATGATCACTTGGAACCAATTTAGGTGGATGAGAAGCTTTCTTGCTTTTTCCTCTTTCACAAGCTAAACAAAGGTGATCCTTTCCATATTTGAAATTTGCAAGACCATCAACCAAGTCAAGTCTGGTAAGATCGTTTATGGTACCAAAAATAAGATGTAAGAGTCGACGGTGCCATAACCATGATTTTGTCGAAGTTGCTTTGGACATCAGACAAACAGGTGAAGAATCAGCCATGTCAGAAATAAAGATAGTATATAAATTAGATTTGCGTCCTCCTATGAGCAAATCATCTCCTTCTAGATTTCGCACGTAACATCTCTTGGAACGACAAACTACTTTTAAATCACCATCACAAAATTGCCCAACGCTAAAGAGATTATGTCCAAGACCTTCAACATAATATACATGACAATAGTGATATTCCCTTATATAATCGCGCATAGCCGTTTATTGCTGCAAAATTTATCATTTCCAAAGCGAACGGTGGCCCATAAATTTCTCAATGAAATTTTTAGCAGGATGATCACCGTCTTATGCTATTGAAACAACCATCTGTCAACAATCATATAACAATCTAGACTACCTCTGCAACACAAGAAAGAACAAACACATGGACAATGGGCAATTTTGACTACCCATTTCTTACAGAACCCGATGGTTTCTCAATGAACGACTATTATGAACATTCGAAGTTGTGTTAACGGTAGACCAAACAACATTTGGTTGTGATTCAAACCACTTTTTGCCAAATTCGACTTGTTCAAATTTTGTTCTTCATGTATATGCTTAAAGGTTTATCTCTCAAATTTTGTTTCTTTGTCTTAGAAGCACTAAAGACCTTATGTTTAGCTTTTAAGGCACTTCCTACATCAATCTTAGGTTTGGAGACTACAGAAGTAGTATCTAAAGACTTAGATTGTGTCAACTTCTTAGAAAACCTAGTCTTAAGAACTACATAAGTAGTGTCTAAAGATTTTGGTGTTCTAGAATTAGTATATAAGGCTCTACGAACATTCGAATGCACGTTCAATTTATATTTTGCAAGACATTTATCCATAGACATGGAATAAGCACAACGATTTTGCATACTCGAAACACATAACATAGTTTTTGCTTTAGCAGCGTTTGCAACATTAACATCATTTACATTCTCTTTGTTTAAGATAACATTTGCAGATGTATTATCTGTTTGCTTATTTTTCCGAACATAAACAACTACTTTCTTTGCTGAATTCTTAGAGTTAGCTAAGACACTGTTCTTTACATGTGAATCTTTATTCATTGGTCTTCTAACACTAGATGTAGCATTCATTCCTGTAAAAGATAAACCACTCTTAGACTCGTTTGTTTGTGATTCATGTGTTTGGACAACTCTGTACATTCCCAGGCACTATGACATTTCATCTGTTTGAATTTGAACCATTCGTTGTTTGTCAGGTGAAGTCAGTAAAGTGACTGTTTTGTAACACTGGACATGTTTCCTTTTAGTTTTTGAAACAACCGTTTTCTTTTGAAAAACTTGTTTGTTTATCGGTGTGACACAAAGAAGATTTTGAGAAACATTTGTCTTGTCAAACTTAGTATTTATAGACTTACCTTTTTCAACAGTTTCCAATCTAGTTTGTAACTCAGATATGGTACTTAAAAGATTCTGATTATCAGCACGAATAGCACCATATGCATATGTTTTCTCAGAGACATGTTCAATTAATTCATCCATTTCTTTTTGAGATTGAGATCGTGTCTTTTTTATTGAATCGAAAAGCTTTTGATATTCTAATTTTACATTGTCTCGTTCTTTTATCAAAGATTGCACTTGAAACTCTAAAGACATGTTCTCATTCTCAAGTTACTCCATCTTTGAAATCCAGGAGTAATCAAGAGGATTTGTGTTTTTATTATTCAAAGTTGACTCCCATTTATGTTTTTCTTTTTCATGTTGTAACTTTAATTCAAAATCAACACTTTGCTTTTGACATTTTTGAACATCTTTTTCAAGAATTTTTATTTTTGCTTGCAAACCCTCATGAATCTCAATGGAATTCTTTTTTATTTGTTCAATTTCAACATGTAAGGAACTATCTACGCATTCATGATTTAACAACACACTTATTTTTACTTCATGCCTGAGGGATGCTTCCAAAAGTTGATCTTTTAATAAATCATTTTGCTTCTTTATTTCACAAAGTTCACATTCTGTAGACTCAAAAACATGTTTCATTACTTTTATATCCCTTTGAAATAGTTTCCTAAAGAATTCAAAATAGAACTGCAACTCGTTAATAATCGGTTTGACTTGACAAAAATTATTTAGTTGTATTTCTTCAGGAGATGTGTAAAAAATACTTGCTCTTTTACAATAATTGGTTTGCTCTCATTGAGAAATTACTTGCTTGAGTGTATAAGGATTCGGGTACCCCAAACCATGTTTTAATTGTGAATCATACACAGACAATGGCTTTGGTCCAAGCATAAACATTCCTTGTAAGGAATTGCCAAGTTTCAATATTAGATCAACATTCTTTTTAAGTATTAGGCCTCACGATCTAGAATATGTCACGTTAAACGATCCCCTTTTCATTCATTTGTCTTATTTTAAAATAAATGAGTCTTTTAAAAGTTCCTTAGTTTTCTCCGTTGTTAATCAGTGACAGACTAAACTAATTTCATCTTGTTGTTTTTTTTCTAGGTCTCGAATGAATCTCATCACGAGCAAATATGAGATTGAGCTTGTTGATTAAAACTTTTTGCTTGTCTATGAGGCTCAAGAAATTCGTTGAGATAATTGTTATCCCCTTTGATGTTTTCCAAAACCCGAACCCTTTTCTTATACAACTCAAGCTGACTAGTTAAAGTCATGTTTTGTTTTTGGACTTTTTGAGCAAATAATTTTGTTTCTACACTTCTTTATATCATTTCTAGCTAGTTGCTCTATCTATGAGGTCAGGAACATGTGGATCTTTTTTCCAACACTTCCACTATTAACATTTCTATTTGGTTCATCAAATATAATATTGCTATCAATTTGATCATCACCAATTGTACTGTTAATAATTTTAGTATGAGTTGGATACATTTGTTCTTGATTATCTTTGATGGATGAAGATTGTACCTCACTAATAAATGCATAATCATAGCTTGGCCCAGCATCAAAATATTATTGGCTGTTAAATCTTGGCCATTAAGCATATGTATGCACTGAGTGCTTCAATTTCTTCCATCCCTTGAAGCATTAAGCTAAGAGAAAATATTTTGTTCATCGGTAAAAGTACTTCTAAGCTTCATCCTGTTTTGCCAGGCAACAATTGTTCCTTGAATGTATTGCGGAATCCCGAACTCTTAGTTTTGGACAATTCCTAGTATAATGTCTTTTCCCACTACAGTTGTAGCATTGAACAGTTGAAGTATTTCCTGAAGACGAAGTTCGAAGAGTCCTTTGAACATTTCCGGTCTCATTTTGAGCATTAGATCCCTCAACAACTTCATCTTGAACATAAGCTCGTCTAGTATTTCTTCCAGTATTACCAGGGTTCCTGCTTTGAATATGTCCACCGTAACTCCTTGAAGAGCTGCTTGGTTTGCTGGTGTTAGTATGAAGTTACGAGAACGATGATTTGTTGGAATTAGAAGAAAATTTTAAGTAATGGCTCGAGCAAGTAACAACATTGCAGATGTTAGAGGATCTTTAGAATTTGTTTGAATATCATCCTGTTGGTACTCATCGTCATAATCAACCACAGACATAGGATAAATTACATAATAAGATGAGGTATTTCTAGAAGATGAACCTGTGTGTGCTACTAGAGCCAAAGGATCATGAGACTTTTCTAACTTCTTTGCCCGTGATGCATTAACCTATTTCTCGAATTGCTGAAGGTAATCAAATAGATCATCAAACGAATCCATTGTCAAACGTTTACCAGACGAGACACTGGGTGACATTTTCAATATTCCGGGTTGCAAGTATTCAGAACTTTGTGTTTAACGATACAATTTGGAAAAATCATTTTATTTCGTTCCAAATCATTCATTAACTGAGCAAAGCGGTTGTAGACAGAAACAAGTACTTCCCCTGGTTCAGCAACAAACTGATCAAATTCGTTTGTAAAACGAGTTTCTCTGTCAACTTGGTTTTGTATAGTTCCCCTCATCAGACATTCAACTCTTTTCCACATTTCCTTGGCCGTAGTGCAAGCATCCACAGAGTTGTAAATTTCATTTGGAATAGAAAGTAGAATCAGATTCATGAGCTTAATTTTGGCATCATAGTGCAATAATTCATCACCTTATAGATCCTCTGCAGTCTGCAGTATCGGTAATGTCGAACCAGTAGGAACAAACATTTAAAACTGATAAGGACCTTCATCAAGTGCTTTGTTAAGCCACTTTTGGTTTTCTCTCTTTCGATTTATATATCTTCTAAATCTACTTGCCCATGGTATATAACTACCCCTTTCAAGCATGGGAGGCCTAGTCTCAGAAACGCATCACGAAGATTGTTATATGTTTTGGATGTTGACATTACGTATGATTCAAATATTGGATCTTTAGTAGTCGAAAATAAAGTGAGTGTTTGTGAAGAAAAATCCTAAAAACAAACTCAGTAACAGTTGTCAAATTCGAACAACACTGTTCTCGGATAACAAGTAGTTTGAAACTCGGTATACTTCTCTGACAGAACTAAAACTCGAACAAAGACTACTATCAAACTCGGTACACGTAAAATGTAGTAAACTCGGAAATACTCTTAACTAAAAACTCAATTATCTTGTTTTATTCACAAAAAAATCGATTTAATCAAACTTGATAGTACCGAGATTTGAAAAATCCTTAGGATATGGATTAACAAGAACCACAATCTCGATAAAACCAAAATTTATGATGTCTTAATAATCCAGAACACGTATAATGTCAAATTCGATTGAACCCGAATTTTGAGTTCCTGAGTTAATTGAAGTACCCGAATTTGTTTTTTCAAAAACCCCAATTCATGAAGAAACCGTAAACTTGTGATGATTTAACACATGTAAGCTATTTTCCGAAAAGGATAAAATCACTAAATCCTTATTCACACTTTTTGATAAAACCGAAAATGTATGAATACATATGAAACTCGATAGACAACCGAGTTTATCAATAACCACCTAATATATATTTTTCGATAGAACCAAAAATGCGTATATATCTATTACAACACTTTTTTTATCGAAATTAAACTAATAGTGATACTAAAACTTCCAAAAATGTAAAGAAATAATCCGAGAATACTAAAACCCCTTCCGAGAATGGTAACACACTTCCAAAAATGCAAAATCATTAGTAATTCGTCATGTCAAATCCATAAAGATACTCGATAATGCTCAATTACTCGAAATAGCTGCCAAAATACAAATCTAATCTAATCACTCTAATTCTCTAATGGCGTATGATACCACTTGTTAGGTCTTGTTTATCTTGAATCATACATGATCATCAATGAAAGCTTAGAGAGAATAGTAGAGGAGGGCAAGTATTTAATTTTCAAATGTTATAAAATGGAGGGAAATGGAAAAGATTATTACAAGGCTTACCCTTCTAATGGTGATTAGAAGGGGTATTTATAGGAGAAGGAAGGAAGCTTGTCTTCCTTTATTTTCCTAATGTTTCACTTCTAGTCCCTATACTTTGGTAATTATGCTATTTCTTTCTTTTAGCATAATAAACCTTATTACAAGCTACTTTATTCTTAACAAAATAAAGACTAATGACTAAATAAATATTAAAAGATATTTGATGACATCAAATAATGTCACTTTTATAGCATCATTTATCCCATATAAATTACCCATTTTATGTAATTATTGCAAGAATTGTTACTTAATCGTTTATATTTGAGATTTGCATTAATTATGGAGTGCTTTGTGAAGATTAGCAAAAAGGCACGCATTCCGGAGCTTAAACGAAGAAATATGAATAATACTGTTCTGACATCCAATAAACCGTATCCATCAAGGAAGATACGGCATATTTTTGCCTGCACTTCATAAGAAACCACGAAGACCTATACGCCGTATCCAGAAGACTTCTATACGTCGTATCTAAGTAATTAAATAATCTAGAAGATATTGAACGTGGTCCCTACTCCAAGAAATCCCCAATACGCCGTATTGACCTCAACCGATATGACGTATTGACCAAATTCCAGACACTATAAATAGAAAACCTAAAAACGAGTTTTAGGTGTGCTTGATCATATTTTCGATACCCTAACCATAAAAGTCTATTTTCAGAAGACAAGAAGGGCAGAAGAGGTCAAGCAAAGCCTCTAATTCCATAGGAAACACTTTGTAATCCCTATACACTTATAATCGTTTGATTTTTGGTATCATTCGTTTAACTCGGTTAGTTTACCTTGGTTGATTGATTATTCTTGTATTAATTACAATGGTTAAGGGCTAATACCCTTGGGTATTAACCATATGAATACTTAAATGTTTGGTTTGTTTATATCGATTGCTTAATTTATAGTTGGTTGTTGATTATGTTTATCAATTTATACTTGTTTATGTGCTTAAGTATGCCACCCATCATTCAACTGGATCTAAGAATGTAAAATATCTCGCTAGCTAGATGCCGAGATGGCTCTCCATATCTGCAAATTATATATCTAGAGTAATAGGATCACAAATATTGACCTATCTTTACCATTTGTTTATGTGAACAAGTTGGATCAGCATGTGACATGGGATCAACAAATAACATACTAATTCCTTTGGAAAAGACTCAGACAGTGGACTACTAGTATATAAAGAGCCGTAAAGCAATAAGTGGGTAAAGTCTCGATGAGCTAGGGTTTAATAAGATCACCATTATTAATCTCCTAAGATAGATTATAATCAGCAAATAAGATGCTTTATGCGGATGCGTTTAATTGTGACAGAATTCTATGTATCTAGGTTTTAGGAAGAATTACCGCCTAAATCTTAGAATGATATGCCGCCTCGAGATAAGCACTCATTGTACCAAAATAAACAAACTTGCATTTTAATTGGATTAATCATGGTTAATACATTTTTCTTATATTTGGCTAGACCGCTCTTTTATCTTTTGGTTATCTGCTTGTGTGTGTTATTGTGTTTTAAATTGATTTAAGTCACCACCAAACATGTGCCAGTCTCTCAGACTGAAAACCCCTCCTTTATCCATTAGAACTAGGTTTAGCATAGGTTTAACATAGATTAGAATTAACATAGTTTAAATTAACTTAGTTTAGTCAACCAAAAT
>BQNB010150291.1:4849-14849 GCA_026074375.1 Tanacetum coccineum
TACTTGATTAACTTGGTAATCTAGTTCAAATGTCTATATCGAGAAATATAATCATTAAGCTTTAGAATGACTCATGATCCATATCTAATGTTTAACATAGTATCTGTAACAAAAGGATGATTGATATCTAAACCATTTAAAATACAAAGTTTAAGAAACAATCCTCATATGTTTCTGGGGGCATTGGCGTATTGCTAGACGCTAACCTTTGCTTGTATAATTACTTGATTATTATGACGTGCGCAAGTGGGAGCTGTTGGAGTATGCTCATGTCATAATAAATAATTATATGGCTGGACACATGTGAGCCTATGGGGTCACACACATATACACCGAGGTACCATTTTATATATCGTATTTATTGTATTTACGGTATATAAATAACCTATGTAACAAGGGATAACTATCGGGCCTCTAATAACTAAGCAGTGTACTTAGTTTATTGAACTTGGAAAGCAAATGGGAAACCCACCAAGCCCAAAGGAGGGGCCGACCTAAGGAGGGTTCAAGGAGAGGATTAGGTTAAGTTTTCTAGTCAAATATATTGTGGATATCTCCTCATTATTTGTAGATAACATACCAAAAACGTTCTCCCCTCTCTCTCCTTTGTTTTATACGGCACAAGAAAGGATTACCACCTAGGGTTTTCATTTTGTTCCTTAATCTTGAATCTAGATTATTCAAGGCTTAATTCAAAGGTTACGGGTTTAAGGACTAGCATCCAAGAGGTATACGGTGAAGTGTAGTGTAGATATTCCTAGAGGTGATCTACCTTGGTCACTTGGTTTCTTGGATATATCGTGTACAAGAGAAGTTTGCCCTTTGATTCTACCGATCACGCTGCAGAGGTAATAATCGTTGTTTTATTTTGATTGATCATATGACTTTATGGATCCGTTGATAGGTGCATGTTCTGCTGCGTTTATATTTGTTTATATGATATTCATTTAATTCAGCACCTACATTTTGATGTGTCTTTTTTGAGTGGGATTTCGATCCAATTTATAATATATTTGGCTTTGATTAATCTCAATTCATACAAATGATAATTATCTTTTTTGATTATGCAGATTAAATTCAGTCAGCGCATCTAAACATTTGTAAGTATTAATCTATCTTCTTTTATTTAGTTTGATATGTTACGCCATACCAATTCAATCACCGTTTCCCATAATTTCTACAGAATACAAAATCAACCACAATCAAGAAAATATTTGGGTTAAATCACTGTGCCAACAATTGTGTTCTATCAACATCAAACATTGGTATGTACATGTTTAATTTTAATGTTTAGGGTTTTGAATTATTAGTTGTAAATTACAATTATTTTGTTGCAGAAGTATTATAACATACTTTCCATTGATTATGTTAAATTGTAATTATGTTTTTCCAGAACCTTAGAAAAAAATTGGAGGGAAATCACCTTCATGAATTACTTGGCAGGTACTACAAACAAATTTAATGTATAAATTACTTTTGTTTAATTAGGTTTTGTTTTGAGTTCATCTTTGTTTTTCATGTTTCTGAGTCGCATGGTTTTTTTTGAGTAAAAAGGACTCTCACCCTGGTAAAATGTATATTAATCACCCAAATCGTTAAGTACAATGGAATGTGGCTGAAATACCACATTAACCTCAAGCAAAGCCTGAAAAACCTAAGCCTCATGTGACATGCCACACGGCTAAACAAAAACTATAACAAAATCATACATTAATATGATAAAGCTAACAATAAACAACCTAGACCAGCAACTAACCATGGGGAACCGAGTTCCCCTTATTAGCATGAGACATAGCTTGTCCAGGAGGTTCTTCAAGATTAATATCTTCATCGACTTCCTCACTATCACTCTCATTGATAGTACTCACAGCATGTTTCGCATTTCCCCATGTTTGATCATCACCCCACTCAACCTCCGCGTTCTCCACCAATTGGCTAAATGAATTCTTCAAAACAATGTCATCAGGTTTAGGGGCTGATGAATACGTCTTAGAAGGATTTGTGACAGGTTTATCCTTGTGGTTTTGAGCATTAGGGCTTTTACCTTTTTCAATTCTTCGGGGTTGAGTCGCTTTTTTGTTCCACACCATTGTTGATGTAGGTTTATTGAGCTTCAAACCACCGAATTGCTTAGGTTGAACATTAGCCTGGTTCTTAGTCTTTTTCTTCTTGTGAGTAACCGTAGTAAACCCATCTTGTTGCTTCGTCTCAAGACCAGAATTAGAGCTTGGCTTAACAGCTTCGTGAGCCTTCTTAGGGCACGAATTCGAATCATGCCCAAACACATGACATTCCAAACAAAATGGTGGTTTCCACTCATATTCAAGTTTAATTCTTTCAAGAGTCTGCCCTGCTCCATCCTTAATAGGGACATCCATAACCACCTCCTGTTTTAGAGCTTTATCCACACTGATTTCAATTAGGGCACGAGCATACCCCATACGACCCCAAGTTGCATCACACATCTCGCTAGTAAAACTATCCACCATAATAGGTCTCCCAATTTGAGAGGTAATTCTACTAAGTCCATCTTCAGTGTATGCCACAACTGGAACTTTTAACATTTTAACCCACACGGGAACCTTCTTGACATCATCTTTAGATAATGACATATTAACCGACCATTTATTCAGAATCAAAGGCGAATTCCGAATAAGCCATGGACCTTGTTCAAGAACTTGTTCCATTCCCTTAATGGACTCAAATTTGAAGTAAAAGAACCCGTCATCATCCCGCATGATTTTCTGAAAACCAAACTCTTTCCATGCCCTAGAGACATAGATTTGAACCAAGGGAAACGCAATGCCTTTACCCACGAAAAAACCAACAAGTGAATTAGCAAACTTGTTTTTCACAATCTGAATGGACTCAATAGGAAGCACGAAATCAGAATTCTCCACCTTGTCCTCACTAATAAGAGTGCGAATGTTAATCTTCTTTTTAGTGTTATCATTCTTTGCAGCACCATTAGCACCTTCCACAACATTAGCAAACGCTTTAACCTTTGGATCAGCCTCTTTCAACATAGGAGACCCATTGACATCACCAATATGGACCTTCAATACATCAGTAGTATTATTATTAGCAGCCGAACCATTAGGTTGATCCACAGCACTTAACTGATTCGTACCATAATCACTACTATTATTTTCATCAATAGAAACTGATTTCAAAGGTGGATCATCAGTTTCCATTTGGTAATCCTTCATTGGTGTTATACAAACTTGTTCAGCAAACGACACCAATTTGAAAGGCGATACAACCTGTTCTAACGAAGGCGAGGCAATAACCTTATCTTTGTCAATACGAACACCCCTAACAGCCATGCGAGGAGCGTCCTTTTTCAAGACTTTCCCGTCAATGTTTTTAATCTTCTTTGCCAAATCGACAAATAGATATCCCTGCATCTCATTAACATCCCCATTGAAAGTGATTGCCCCATTTGCTTTGATCCTAGAATCGGCAAATCTTCTATCCATCTCTCGCAACCCCAACAACAACAACACAACAACACCAGAATCCCAAGATTAGCAATATGATATAGCGAAACCCTAATCGCTTAGGGCTTCAAGCAACGATCAAAGCGCAGCTAACCCACCTCCATAATCAAATCACAAAAAGAAGATGGTTTCCAGCACACAAAAACGTGATAATAGAAAAGTAAATAAATTGCTACTTTGCACTTCATTGGTATAGACACACATTTAATGTTGTCTTATCCAGTAGGACAAGGCATTTTACTACGATTACGCACAGGTAATGTTGTCTAAATTCAGGGGGGCTATGACTTATCACCTGTAAATGATATCCATTTTATTTCAGCTGGTCTTAGAAAATAATACATTATCTTTCACATAAAAGCATCATAGTTTATAGAGAACCTTGCATATTATTCTATTAGATAACTTGTCGCTTTTTTGATGTCGCTGCCTAAAATGTTATCTATACAATATTTATGCACGATGGCTTATTAAACAATAAAGTTCTATATATACTTGTAATGCAAATGTGATTTTAGTTTTAACTTAAATCATATCATATATGTGACATTGTCATATTATTCATACAAACAAACGGAAGCATGGTGGGCTCATAACCCACTAGTCTCAGGATTGTAACCTGACTCATAATATGCTCACTTGTTTGTATAAATGCTTGATGTTGTGCCGTGTACAAGTGGGAGAAATCTTAATTGTGTGTAAGGTACAACACATATATGACTAATGGTTTTTTAACCGCATGGTAAGAAAGCCAATATTCTACTAGGACTTATACACCTTGATGTATGTCGCCCTACTTAGAACTAGTGTCAAGAAATAATGAATACCTACTTCATCATATTCACTAAAAGGTTTAGCCAATATGATTGTGTAAGAAGTATGTAATTAACTTAAAACCAAGAGTCGGCGCTCAATAATACTTTATTTAATATGTTTATTTCTTCTTGTAAAGACATAAACATCAGGTCCTTGAACTGTTCAAAGACTTATAAAGTACGCAATTGACTTGTCATGTCTCATAGCCACGACATGTACATGAAGTCATTGAAGTGTTCAAAGACTTATAACATAAAGTTAGCGATTAAAGTGTTATGTCTTCTTGTTAAGACATGTACATAAAATCCTTGAACTTCTCTAAAACTTATAACGTAAAGTTAGTGATTAACGTGTTATGTCTTCTTGTTAAGACATGTACATAAAATCCTTGAACTTCTCTAAGACTTCTACGTTATAGCATGCAATTGGCTTGAAATTAATGTTAATGCCATTATGTTTGAACAAATTGGCAAGTATGTGAGCCAAAGGGTATTAGGTTATCTAAGGAATTGTGATACTGTCTCATAATCCCATTACTCATAGAATACCACGTCGCTATGGTATGTCTGATGTGTAAAATCAAACTCTGTTGATATTGTTCGATTTTTGATAACTCTAACTACCCTACCTCTAATCTTATCAAGGTTAACAAAATTGAGTAAGCCACATGTTTACTCAATAAGGTTCCAACCAATAAGGTAACTAAGACACCATAAGGTTATGGAATGGGAAGACTCCTATTAAGTCTTAACTGAAGTTCTGGTTTTGTTGAGACCACGTTAAGCGTGCCATTAGCAAACTAGAGACAAGAACTGTCAGCAAAATAATATAACCTCCAAAACAGAACAATTTTAGTGGTTGCTAGATGGGGGGGGGACTTGCTGCGTATTTGAAGAAAGTCTCCTCTTACACGAAGCAAGTGGGAGCATTTGTTTTGGAGAAAGTTTCTTCTTATACAACCTTCTGAATGCACTAGCTAACGACATAATAAATGTTGAGATGTAATCCATGATAGAAAATCATTTTGGAATTTGATTGATCTTTCACCAATCGGTAAGACTGAGAGGTTAAATTGGTTCTTCTAGGAGAAGACTGATATGGACAAAGATGTACACGCATTTAAACGCAAGCCTTATGGTAAGGGTTTTACTTATACTCAAGCGATTGACTGTGATTAAAGATTTTTTCCTTGCATGCATTAAACGAATAAAGATATTAATGACCATACTCGATTTCATGAATATGAAATATGGTAATTGGATGTCAAAACTCCTTCTTGAATGATTACCTTTGCGAGGACGTTGTGTAATCAAAAGGGTTTATGAATCCAAATTATCTTTAGAAAATGTGCAAGCTGCAAAAATCCAAGTGTGGATTAGAGCATACATCTAGGAGCTGGAATCTTAAATTTAAATCAATAATTTGATTTTGATTGAAACAAAGATAACTCTTGAGTACACCTTAAAGCTAGTCGGAGCATTATGTTTTTTTTCTTATATCTCATATGTTGTGAACATATTTGAAATAATATTTCACCTAAGCTAGATCTCAACCCTTAGTTTGGAATAATATTTCGAACGAGAAATGTAAGAAATAAAACATACAACCTTGGAGCATATGTTTATTAGGATCAACACACGCGATTAATAAGACTAACATAATATGACACATCATTGAGCAAGACTCAAAGTTCTATCTCACTTGGTAAGATTGAAAACATGGATGAAAACGTTTAGTTTAGCTAAAGGTTTCATTATGTGTGACGTGATATGTATTAGACTAAATGTAACACTTGCATGAATGCAAGATGAATCGACAACCATAGTAACTAAGTGAAAGTCATTAGACTACTATTAAAAGAACATTCTAAAAGGTCTGCAAAGGACTAAAGACATGTTCATTGTTTACAGATTTAAAAAAAAGGAGATTAGTATTGAGGTTATACACTAATGATTATTTTGATTGAGATGATTCTCAATCCTAGTCATAGCAGGATTTCATCATAAATGATAATTTTGCTGACTAGTCATGCTTGATTAAAAGCATTGTTGCACTATGCATTAAAGAATAAGAATACTTCACAGTTTGGGAAGCTGTTAAGAAGATTGTCTTATATAAGTGGTTTTGCTTGCTTCAAATAACCTATGTAATATGTTATGGCGATGCTAGTATTAGCACTTGAACGCACATATACAAAATGACAATTATCTTATTGTTTTTTTTTTTTTTTTTTTTTTTTTTTTTTTTTTTTTTTTTTTATTTAAAACCTCACTGCTTGTGAGTTTTGAAACAAGTATCACAAAGTTCACGTCAGATGACAACTTAGTGGTATTTTTTACAAAGTCAATTCTTGACCATACAAGTTTTATCATGCAGGAACATTGAACTTCGACCATCTAGTAGTCTCATGTATAGTCTGTTTTTAGTATTTGAATATGGAACGTTAAGCAGTTTGTATTCACAATGAATTGACAAATAGCCCGATATGATCGCTTCATTTAGTACAATTGTGTCTATAATTAGCAGTGTTTAATGCCATGAATAATTTTATTTATTCTAAATCGTCCAATTGTCAGTTTTATGAAAGGAGTATCATCTAAAATAAGGTAAATGTGAGGTTTTTGGTCATATTTCATATGGTATAATATTAATGGATTATACCGCAACTCATATTGTTCATTGATGAACATTGTGACGACCCCAACCCTAAGAGCATTCACGAAACATGGATCGACATCAATAGTGAATCACGCAAGTGGTTATGTCTCTCATCCTCATACTTGAGATGCAAGTAGGTTTTGTGTGTGTGGAATGTCAATCTTTGATATGGTTCAACGCTGACCTGTTGAAGGCTGCTATAAAGGCCATTTTCAGGAGGGATGTGAAACACGTAACGGACACGTGCAGTCAAAATAGGATTTGTTCCTCCACATGTTATGGAGTTTATACTACTGGCCCCTCGATGGATTGAATAGATGTATGTGTGGCCGCACCTAAATGTAATTAAGATGATACTTGATTAATTTGGTAATCTAGTTCAATGTCTATATCGAGAAACAGAATCGTTAAGCATTAGAATGACTCATGATCCGTGTCTAATGTTTAACATAGTATCTGTAACAAAAGGATGATTAATATCTAAACCATTTAAAATACGATGTTTAAGAAACAATCCTCATATGTTTCTGGGGGCATTGACATGTTGCTAGACGCTAACCTTTGCTTGTATAATTACTTGATTATTATGACATGCGCAAGTGGGAGCTGTTGGAGTATGCTCGTGTCATAATAAATAATTATATGGCAGGACACATGTGAGCCTATGGGGTCACACACATATACACTGAGGTACCATTTTATATATCATATTTATTGTATTTACGGTATATAAATAACCTATGTAACACGAGATAACTATCGGGACTCTAATAACTAAGTAGTGTACTTAGTTTATTGGACTTGGAAAGCAAATGGGAAACCCACCAAGCCCAAAGGAGGGGCCGACCTAAGGAGGGTTTAAGGAGAGGATTAGGTTAAGTTTTCTAGTCAAATATATTGTGGATATCTCCTCATTATTTGTAGATAACATACCAAAAACGTTCTCCCCTCTCTCTCCTTTGTTTTATACGGCACAAGGAAGGATTCCCACCTAGGATTTTCATTTTGTTCCTCAATCTTGAATCTAGATTATTTAAGGCTTGATTCCAAGGTTACGGGTTTAAGGACTAGCATCCAAGAGGTATACGATGAAGTGTAGTGTGGATATTCCTAGAGGTGATCTACTTTGATCACTTGGTTTCTTGGATAGATCGTGTACAAGAGAAGGTTGCCCTTTGATTCTACCGATCACGCTGCAGAGGTAATAATCATTGTTTTTATTTTGATTGATCATATGACTTTATGGATCCGTTGATAGGTGCATGTTTCGCTGCGTTTATATTTGTTTTTATGATATTCATTTAATTCAGCACCTACATTTTGATGTGTCTTTTTTAAGTGGGATTTCGATCCAATTTATAATATATTTGGCTTTGATTAATCTCAATTCATACAAAGTAATTAACTTTTTTTGATTATGCAGATTAAATTCAGTCAGCGCATCTAAACATTTGTAAGTATTAATCTATCTTCTTTTATTTAGTTTGATATGTTACGCCATACCAATTCAATCACCGTTTCCCATAATTTCTACAGAATACAAAATCAACCACAATCAAGAAAATATTTGGGTTAAATCACTGTGCCAACATTTGTGTTCTATCAACATCAAACATTGGTATGTACATGTTTAATTTTAATGTTTAGGGTTTTGAATTATTAGTTGTAAATTACAATTATTTTGTTGCAGAAGTATTATAACATACTTTCCATTGATTATGTTCAATTTTAATTATGTTTTTCCAGAACCTTAGAAAAAAATTAGGGGGAAATCACCTTCATGAATTACTTGGCAGGTACTACAAACAAATTTAATGTATAAATTACTTTTGTTTAATTAGGTTTTGTTTTGAGTTCATCTTTGTTTTTCATGTTTTTGAGTCGCATGGTTATATTTATTCTTCTAGACACACTTAAGAAGGTAGTCTTTCACATATGCATTTTTTTGAATTATAAAAATAAAAAATATACGTTATCAGTTCTTTTGCAGGTATGGTGACCCACGACCTCAACATCTCTTTTTCGACCCACCTCACTATGATTCATAGCTGCAACAGTTTGTGTATTGGTCATTTCACACTGCTATACAGGTTATTTTACAATTATTAAAACAATTGGTTATGTAAAGAAGGTAACCTAATTTAACATTTTATCGTTACTCTCGTGATAGTCATAGTAATATTAGTGTGTTTGTTTGTGCAGGTTGAAGAATGTTATTTTCTTTATGCCAAGTACAAAGATAAAAATTACTCGCAGAAGCTGATAAGTTTGGATTCATGGAAGGTATATCCTTTGACCCGTGTAATATTCAAGTTGATCAAAATAGTGGACTTTCATAGTCACCTGTATAATTTGTGTGGGTGTATGAGTTACTGTTAGGATTACGAAAAAGTCTCGGTCACTCCTAAAATGTATTTCATAGCTCGTAGTTAAGTGGTTAGTTAAACATTGTGTAAAAGTAAGCTAACCAGGCCAAGCCCATGGCACTAAAGGCTCATGGCCGGCCACATGTAAAAGTATAAAAGCCCTCTCCATCCTATGGAGAGGGCGTTGGTTCATTCACTAATAACGTATTTCTTTCTCTATATAGTTTGTTCCAACCACTCTCTATCTCTAGATTTCTTTCTTTATTTCATAGATTGGTGTGTGATTTGATATTCTACAATTGGTATCAGTCGCCATGGTGTGATATCGTGAGTTTGTGTGCGTTTTAATCTTGGAAAATCGTTTTTCTTTTGTGTTCGAGAGCCACGCGTACAAATTCTTAAAACCATAAGATTTTTGTGTTAAAAACCTTAATGTTTATGTTTTTATCAAAGATCTAGGCTTAAGATACTTAGTTGTACAAAAAGAATCAAGAAAAAACGTCAAAAAGGGTGGTTTTAGGTGATTTTTTGTGTTTTATTTCAATTTTTTCGTTTGTGCGAAATGTGTTTCTAAAGAATCTTGTGAAATATGCTTTGTGTCATATTTGTGCGAAATAGGTTTACAGGTTTAATCGTGCGAAATAAGTTATTGTGCGAAAT